>JAHZMU010000734.1:0-17614 GCA_027743725.1 Rambutsinella grinnellia | reverse complement strand
CTCTTGCTATTTTCAGCTTTTATAAGTTGGAATGTAGACATATGTGAGTGTCGCTTCTTTTGTACACCAACACGAAAACTGGGTCTGGTAAATGATTCATGACTGTACTAAGAGGATATGAGACAAAAAGGCAGACAATATTCTGCAAATCTTTCCATTAAGAATGGACAGATTAAATGAAAAGAGTTTGCAAGAAGAAAAAAATGAGTTTAAGCTTTGCCAATTTCTTTAATTATAAAAAGGTAGTCCGCCAGTAAATATTGCCCTGTTAAATGAGCGCCGACGTCACCTTAAATTTTATGATTAGAAGGTAGCGATGAACTCTGTTTATGAATGGGATATTAGCGTCATTGGATTATAAAAATGATTATCAGGGAAAGGTGAAAACTCATCATTGAATCTGATATTGGACACTTCAGTAGCTATCAAGCAGTCAAGTTTAAACTATCAAGTGTTGATAGCAACTCATATATCCGTTTACACATAGCCTCCATAAATATTTCTGGATGGACACTATTTTGGTGGTATGAAAACAAGTCATTTCAGGCTTGTGTCTTTGATGTTTGCAAAGTTCATTTATGGCTGGAACACGTGCAGCATGCATGAGTCCAACCAGACATTCATGTCTCTTCAGCTAATCGTCATGTCATGAATGAAATACTTTGAACTCTGCTTATATGCAAAGGTCCACATAATTTTTTTCTATTGCAGAGTGCAATAATTTTTAAAATTATTACCAATAAAAGTATCAATTTTGGTATCTCTAGAAAAACAAAGCACTCAGCTCCGGTTTTAATGTTTCAAGCGCCTTTTCTAATTTTACTTCAACTTCCACCCAAATAAACGCTTCCCGTAAACTCATAGTTTTGCTTCTGCTACAGAGAGAGAAAAAACCAGGCGATTTTTTTCCTCTGCGGGAGAAATCGAGAAAAACCTGTTTTCACATCTTTTAAAATGAAACGAGTGTGTAGAAATAGATTACAATATTTTTTGGATATTATAACATGATAAGCAGTTCATTTCTCTCTTCCTCTGCCGTGATGACTGCCATCATTATGGAAGAAATTGTAAGCCAACCATTCTCATGTAATCAAACATAATTTTTAATATAGACATGCCTTAATATTTCCTATCTATATTAGTCTCCACTTGTGCTATAATTACTTTAGAGAAAATAGATTTTTTTTTACAAAGAGCAATGCCTCATCCACAACATGTAGAGTGGCAGGTATAAAAAGCTAAAACTTTTTTTGCGCTTGAGACGCATCATCATTAACTTCATTATTGAGGTGTCCATCCCCATCCGTCAGTTGAAAGTCCAGAGGCTTTTTAACCCTCCCATTGATGCGCGCATATAGAAAATATGCGAAAAAGTATTTCAATATTCCATTTACATATTATCTCAACAAAGTTAAGGAGGGAAAGAATGAAGAATAGAGGAAAGCTAACTAGCAGATAATTACATAGTAGAAAGACAAGCGAACAAGCTATAACAAGTTGCAATATTAAAAATGTAATATAAATAGTGTATTAAAAAGATGATAAAGAAGTAGATGTGTAAAACTAGCCATTTTCCCTCCATAAAAATCTACTCGTACATGCTTCCCGTAATTTCTCACTGGCCACAATAATCCTCTCGATTGGCATTTTCTACCAATGCAATACGAAAGAGAAAAAAGCATAATCATCATCGCCTTTATTCGTCTTGCTAATATCTTCTATTCAAGTGGTCATTTACAAAGAGAAAAGGTTTGACCAATGTTGATATACGCAACATAGTTTATTGATATTTGAGGTTCTGCACACATGCCACTCTGATTTATTTGATTCAAGTGTCAACTTTCTTGCTGACAAGAAGGAAAGTAAACAAAGCACGCTCTTGACTTTCTTCCATATCAAGAAGGTTAGTAAAAGTTTGTGAATTGGTCGTACATAGCTGAGCAAACTTGTATAGAAATTTCAAATTATTAACGAATACAAGTCCACTCGCGTCGAAAAACCCTCTAGTTGCTAAGTTGAAGAGAGGAAAGTTGTGTTTAGCAAGGTATAACACTAATTTCTCCATAAAAGTGTGATGGTTTGAGCGGTGAAACGGCAACGCTTTCCACTTATAGTAACGCCAACAGAGGATGAGAGTGGCTAGGAAAAAAACAGCAGCAATCCTAGATATGCCCGCACGCGCACTCCCTCCTTTTCACTGCAGTAGTAATGCTTAGGAGCAATTGTTATTTTCAAGAGAAAAATGGTTGAGTAAGCTTCAAGGAGGATGGCAAACATTCTCTAGAGCTCAAACTAGATGGATCGGAGAAGTGGACACTGCTAGTTATTGTGGGGAAAGCTAAGTTTTGTGAGAAAGTGTCTTTGCGAGTTTGTATCTAAGAAATAGTGTGCAAGTGTATACTATAATTTTCTTGCTTACTGTTTCCCCTCTCCTTAAAATATTAGTAAGCTTAAAAGAAATTAGGTTTTTAATAGTTTTTCCTAGTCCACGTTTTCTCCCGTAAACAAAGTTGACAAGTTTCTTCCAGGATTGCATACAAATGACGAGTTTCTTATGAGACTCGTGTGACATTCTAAATTCTCGAGTGATGGGACGTGTGCTTGTCTGGATTCTTCTAGAAAGACAAGGTGAAATTTTAGAGTTTTTCTAGTGACACCTTTTTCATACTCTATTCCATTTCAAAGGCATAAAAAATGCTTTCTCCAATGGCTTTCCCGAACCTATTTTGGAGTTCCAGCAGATAATCGTATGAATAGTAAATTGCTCATTTCTATATTAATTTAAGGAATTTCGCAATTTTTATTATTAAGCCATTAAGTTTACTTGTCTGCGTGCGTAGACAATTTAATAATGTTGACGTCTTTCTTAACGATGATTACGACAGTTAATAAAAAATGGAATGGAAATGCCAATCATACAGAAAGCAGAGTTTCAAACAATAAGTTTGAGCGGAAATGAAGTTTTGATTTTTACAGTATATACCTCATGAATTGCTTTTTTCACACTAAAAGATTCAAGGAGGGAATGTCCACAAGCGTTTTAATTTTTTTCTGCGACTGACCAATCAAGTAAGAAAGCATTGTTCCCATTTCGCTAAATTATTGAGAAACCAAACATCCCCTCACCTTTGTTCAGCCACGGACCCTTTTTTCGCAGTTGTCAAGCAAACATTTAATGGCAGTTGAATACATATACCCAAGTTGCCAACACGTTTCGCGCCAACACTCCATCAACTCGAGAATAATTGGCTGTTGTGGAAGTTTTTGCATGCATAGGGTTAACTCCATTTACATGAAATTACCAAGTTCATGTTGTTGTGACAAAAGTAAAAGCATTTCCCCTTTTCTTACACGCTCCTCATTCTTTTCAATAAATTTTCACATTTGAAAAGAAATATTTGTCTCAAACTTATAATGGTATACTTTATATACAAGCTAGGTAATAAGAGAATGCGTGAATGCCAGGTAATAAAAAGATACGCGTGTAGATTCCGAAGCTCGATAAGAATAGTCTAATAGCAAATATGTGCAGTTTTCGATTGGTTTAGGGATTTTCATATAATGATGTATTTTACTGTTGAATAGTGACTCATTTCTGTGTTCTTCCCGCTCACGGACAACTCAAAAATAATAGGAAAGAGTCATCTACTTCCGTGCTATAGTATGGTATCGTTTTCCGTTCTTTTCTCTCTCAGGTATTGTCATCAGTTGAATGCAAAAACTGTCACTGTCTTCTTTCCATTATCCGCAAACACAATTTATGCAGATTACTACGAATAAAATAGGGGCTTAACGAATTCCTAGGAAGAACATGGCTAGCGTACGAAAGTAACGTAGTAGTAGTGTTTATCATCACCACCCACGTACGAGATAGTAGTAAAGTTGAGAGATGTTTATAAATGGAGAAATTCCATCTGCTTCCAACAGTTCCTGCATTGTTTTCATGCGGGGGACGTTGGCAAGAAATTTTTTCCCAAAGAGTTTTTTGCTGATCTCTGAAAAGGAGAGAAAATCGGGCAGATAAATATTGCCTGAATGGTGTGCCCAGCAATTTTTTATAATTCTTGGCTTAGCACACGGCCCAGTAGCAGATGTAATGCAGTATGAATACTTTCTCATATTCTGTCCATCTCCCCTCTACAGTGCATAGTAGGCGGTGGCGAAAACTCCAAAGGGTGGGACATCACATAGTGGTGGTGGTGATGCTCCTTTTTGGCAAATTCCCCCCTTTAGGACGACTGTTTCTCGGAGGGACTCGTCCGCCGATTTCTTGGCGCCAGGCAAGTCACCTCATTCGGTAAGGAGTAGGCATGCCCCTCGCACACCATAACATTGCAATGATCAAGGGAAAACATTGGGGAACTCTCTCTATAATATATAAAATATATAATGAGATCCACTAAACGCCACCACCACATTATACTCTACTGTTCTAGCCCTGTCATGCATAACTTTTGCGTTTTCAAAAAAGGCTTTGATGAGCAACGCTGGCAACGTTCAACATGAGGATGCAAAGCTTGCGTTTTTTGCCACTCTCTCCACTATCTTCGGAAGGGATCTCCACACTATCCCATCTGTGGAAGTTCATAGCCCTAAAAAAGTGAGCAGCGAGTATGGCTAGGTTGTTGCTCCTACTCAGCGTATGTATTCCTCCGAACCTCCAACAATTCGCAAATGTTACGCTCTTATCTGGCACCCGTGAACGCTGCCGAGAGAGAGGGGAAAATGTAGAGAGTTTGGAGCAGAAAGGATTATAATCCTTCCTTCGCTTCACAGACTATCCCTCTCGTATGCGATGTTTAGTGAGATCCGAGAGCCAACTTAGCATGTTTAGGTTTATGTGAGGGGAGTTGGGTTTTGGAGGAAAGAGAGCTTTCTCAGGACTGCATGAACCAAGCCGAGGCTGCACAGCGTCCTAACTCATACTCACGCACTTGACTTCGTCGCAGCCAGGCGTGTTTTCATCAGTGCTCCGCACTCACTCTTCATACCCAGTTTACTCCTTCACTAGAAAGGGAGAGAGAGAAAAAATACGATTTTTTCCTCCAACAACTACTGCTACCTAGAGTGTGGCAAAGAGTGTGAGTTTTTGAGTTTGGTTCGCGTATTGGAATAATGGTGTGTGGGTTCTGGCTTCCGAGTCAAAAGTCTAGCTGTCACTCTAGAAGCTCCCTAACAACTTTAACTTTTTAGGACTTTGGCCCAAAGAGATTCGCTGAGTCTTCAAGTTCGACTTGCAGTCGTTCAGGAGAATATCACATTTCTTGTTGTGAAAATTGTGATTATTTCAGAGAAGAGAAACGCATTTCAAAAGCGAATCACTCTACACTAGAATTTTTTTTAAAGGATTTCAATATCCTAAAGAGTTTTTTTAAATGTTTTGTTGTGAATTTGAAGATAACTTTGGGCTTGGAGGATTACATTGCCCCAATACTTGTGGCCGTTTAAGGTGCAACTAATGGGTAGAGATAGAGCTGTTGCCCTTCTCACATAAAAAATAGAGAATCAAAGAAAGTGACTAATTTAAGCAAAATTATTCATTTCGTATAGAGTAGTAGTGGTATCTTGACGGATGAGGTTGCACAAGTTGTAAAAAGAACGCACTGCCACGTCACTATTGAGATGACACATCGTTATGATTTGGAGGGAAAAACGTTGACGTGTTAAAGTTGTGGGAGAGCTACATGACTACACTCATCATACAATTTGATAACTCAGTTGACTGTGAACGTTTAACTTTTAAAGGTTTTCTCTAAAGAACTTCTCTGTAAAATACATTTCTCAGTTTTTCTATTTCACATGCCATTTTTGCGTGCAACTCTTGGATCTTTTGGATACTTTGTTAGAAATCCCAACAAAACTTTTTTTTATAACGCGCTCTTCCTTTTTTTCTCAAAACTTTTCCAGAATACTAAAAAAATTAATAAAAAATATAATGGTTTTCTTTTTTATTTTTGCTGTGAACACATTTATTTAGGAATGTCGAGTGGTCGTTTGGTGGTGAAGCAGTGCCTCTGGATATCAGGATTGTGCATGGATTTCGGACAAAGTCCCAACGAAGGAATTTTGCTTCGCAATTTAAAAACACGGTGATTCTGCATAGGGGCGAGAATAGGACTTTGGCGTTAATTTACCACATCGTCAGTCTTTTTCTCTCTCCTATATCTGGCACCGAATTTCAACTTATTTGAAAACAAGTCGAGAGCCAACATCTTTTAGTAAACTGTTTCTGGGGCAACATGGATTAGACTATTGGACCCAGGATCACTTGATGGAGGACCCCTATCCACAACAACATGAAGTAATGACATGATCTCCCCTTTCTCTTTCTCTCTTACTTTTGGGTGAAATTAAATTAGATTTGGTGAAGCAATCAAAAATTACTCTCGACTAGTGGTAAGTTTTTTTTAGGGATTTTTTTTTCTTCTAAACTGCTGACTGCGAAAAAAGAATGTATTTTTAGAGAGAGAGAAATAAAAGTAGAAATTAATTTCAGTCTAATTGTTTTTCTCATATTTTACAACGCACATTCTAATTTAATAGGGGTTTGTATAAAAATGGGGATAATTATAGGAGAAAATGGTTTCTTTTACGAGCAAAGAGCAGAGGCAAGGAAAATCAGTTTGATGCAACAAAATAACACGACACATGCTATTTAATTTATAATATACAGCAATTGTTATTTCCCTTTTTTATTAGAAATTGCTCCTCATATTATTATTACCGTAGAAAACAATGATATTATATCCCAGAGAGCGATATAGTGCAAAAGAGGAATAAAAGTTTGCACACAGCGCTCTCGATATGACGAGTCTTTCTGCCAGAATAAAACTAGATAGCACGAAGTAGATGTTATATGCATGCGAAGCAGAATTGTTATTGAGGTTATTGCGTCGCAAGAAGAGAGAAAAATGGTTATACAACGCAACTCTGTTATAGGCACTGATAACGTTACATAGAAAAGCCCGTAATACCTATACACGGCTTATTTATACGTTTTAAATATTTTTGCTTCTTTTCTGCGCACACAAAAATATTAAAATGGCGAAAAAAATTTCTTCATTGGATTTGATTTTGATGGAGCTGTTAGTTGATTTGAAAAGTTGTGTGGTGCAATCATTAATAAAGTTTTAAGGAGGCTCTAGCGACCACTCTAGCATTAAACTGCGCAAATTGTAGAGGGAAATCATTGCAAATTTGTAATGGTAATGTTTTGAAGCTCTTTGACTTTCAGGCAGAATTGAATGCTGACTGTTTTTTTTTGGCGAATTTTTGTCCGTTGTCTTCACGTCGATGATGGCCAGCAAGGTTGAAAAGTTACTGTAATAAAATGACTGACCAATGAAACGTCAATGAGTTTGTAATTTTTGTCCGTTGCTTTTGGAACGAGGGAAAATCCATATCTGTCCACTCATATAAAGGTTGTGATGATAGTGACCAATGAAACGTCAATGAGTTTGTAATTTTTGTCCGTTGCTTTTGGAACGAGGGAAAATCCATATCTGTCCACTCATATAAAGGTTGTGATGAGGTTTGCGAAAAAAACCTCTGCATGAGATGATCTCTCTGGGGTGTTTAAGCATAAAATTGGTTCCCTTTGCAAACAAGTAAAATGGAAAAGAAAGCCCTCCCATTTAGAAAGATTGGCCGTTGACGGACTTTGGAGCATATTTCCTATGATGAGTCGCGAATTCTTTGAGATAATAAGAGGCGAGGAAGAGTTCAACATTTGGGCTTGGTGCAGGCATCCGCTTTCTTTAGGAATGGAAGATGTGGTGAAAGATGCTGAGATGGACATGTAAGAAGATATGCTGATGATGACCCGCCAAAAATATCAACAGAGGCTGCAGATATTGACTTTAAACAGGATTTCATCTTTGGATTGTTGAGATGATGCTAGTTACAAGATAGAGTTTTACTTATTAATATACTTTACGCTTACAAATGTAAAAATTAAATAAAACTTTTATAAAATTTTGCAAATATCAATAACATTTCCCTTCATTTATTACTTCATATCGTCAATTTCATAAAAGCGGAATAAAAAAGACAAGCTCATTTGCTAATGCTATTTTCGCAAGCATAACCGTATAATAAATTGCCGCCTAGTCCCACTCCCGTTTTCATTTTCACTCACAAAACTAATTATTTCGTATATGGAAACACGAAATTAAATTAATGGAACAAGACTGAAGACACTGTAATTAACGTTAGCGTTATTGACACTATGAGACGAGCCATGTTTGTCGGCTTTTCATACCTTTCCAAAAAAAGCTTTTCAGAACTACACATTTTCAAGGCAAAAAGGTAAGCGAGCTTTTATCAAATTGTCTACGAATCTCATCGAATCCATAATGAATAGTGTCTCCAGACAGTTACGTAGCAAAAAAAGAGATGAATTTCAAGTCGAGATGGATGATATGAAATGATTTTAAAAGTCTAATTTGTTTAACAATATTGTCATGACATTACATTCCGCTCAAATTTCAATATCCAATATAATAATGGTGGAGGTAGGTAAGTTTGAACATATTTTAATTTTTTTTTTCAACGGCTCCACGTCCTCGTCTAATTTTAATATCAGTAAGAGACAATCGCAAACATTTTTTCACAATGGCATTGGAAAAGAAATCAATCTTGTCTGGTATTCTGATCTATTTAAATGATGACAGAGAATCAAGGTCTTTACTGAAAATTTCATTCAATAAAAAAACGCTCTTTCACAATTACACTCTCAGCCTCAGAAAATGGACCTGAAACATTCAGCAAGTATGAGGAAATTTTCTATCAACAACAACAATGGTAAATGTCATGATAACCAGAATACACTGGTTTTATCTCGCCATAGCTGAAGAGAAATTAGTGATGATCAAATGCGGAAAAAAATGAGATATATAAACGCACTATCTCAACTTGATCATTATTTTTATATAACAAAACAGTTTCTCTCTGCCGCAACAACTCATCTTGATTTTTTCTGCGAAGTAGGGCTACACATCCTCTTTCCACTTATCAGACCTTTTTGAATAATATTCGATTTGCGTGTGCCTTTTCACCAAAAAAAATAGAGACTCTCAACCTGACTCTTTTGCCTTTGGGTTAATCTCTCTCGCATAAAATTTATTCACACTGCTACCTTCCTTTTTTTGCTTGAGGATTTCTGCAAGACAAATAGAATAGTAAGTTTTTCTCATCTTTGCCATTATTTTTCATTTTTTCAAAACATAAGTCTCGCCCTGCGAGAATAAACATGGCGTGGTTAATAAAAGGCGAAAAAAATTGGCGGTTAAGATTTTTTACTTTAGCAGGAATATGCCACATCAGCATTTTTATCTTATACATATCTCGTCTTATATTTTGATGGAGAATTTGCAGAGTTTGCAATTGACAATAATTTTTCACAATTTGAGCAGAATATTTGGATAAAGAATAAGTATGATTCCATGTATAAGATAAGCAGTTATTTGGTATTCCATGTGGAGATATTGAAAGTGAATTAAGCAACTTTAAATCTCATCATTTTATATTAAAGTACATGTAAAATTAGTAATGTTTTATCTACACACTAACGAGTATAAAATAGTTAAGGAGTAAACAACAACAACGTCATCTTCTCATACGAGACAGGGACAATGGTAGATAAACCTGTAAGAAGAAATCATGCGAGCATTTCTACTTTTACCTAATCGCAACTGGTATTTGTGTGGCTTCATCGTATTCAGCATGGGGATTGTACGTGCGCTGAAATGTAACTGTACAATTTTTCTACTTGTCTCACTCAATCCAAAACTCTTTCTCTTTGCAAATTGAATAGGATGATAAGACGAAGAAATTTTCCTCTAAGGCCTCGTCCTTTAATACTCGTACTCGATAATCCTGGGAGTGATCGTTTCTCCACACAAAGAATTGTGATGAGAGGAAAAGACGAATGGAGATGACCACAGGTAGCAAATTACCTATAAAAAATTTCACTGCTCAATAATTGACAAATTATCTGTCCAAAATCTATGCCCAATATTGAATAGTTGGTANCAAATTGAATAGGATGATAAGACGAAGAAATTTTCCTCAAAGGCCTCGTCCTTTAATACTCGTACTCGATAATCCTGGGAGTGATCGTTCCTCCACACAAAGAATTGTGATGAGAGGAAAGGACGAATGGAGATGACCACAGGTAGCAAATTACCTATAAAAAATTTCACTGCTCAATAATTGACAAATTATCTGTCCAAAATCTATGCCCAATATTGAATAGTTGGTAGAAGAACCGTTTCTACCAACACTCGAGCATGATGAGAGAAGGAAAGAAGCAATTTATTGTGGAGAGGAGTTGTCACGTTTAGAAAAAATCAGTGGATGATGAGTATGATGACAATGATGAGAAGGTGAACACGCATGCATGTAAAAAAACCAGCTAGTTTCTCTCTATACCCAACAGACATGAAATCTGTGCTGCGTAATATAGCAAATAGATGTGTAATAAGAGGAGAAGAAACCGAAGAAGAAAATTTTTCTCTCTCCACTTCTTCTTCTTCCTTCATACCGTTGCGTTAGTATTTAGTTGATGGTAGTGCTGATCATGATAATGATGAGTGAAAAACTACGACGCACATCGGTTTACTTTTTGATGCTGTTATATAGTTCAGGTCAGCAACTTAGGGGCGCACATAGTCCTCCATTTCACCATTCGTCCGACTTTCAACAACTTTCTACAATGCTATGGGAATAGGTTGAATCGGAGGAGATAATCATTATTACTCACCACACACACACACCACTACCAACTACCAGCCAACTTGGGTAGTATATAGTCGTGTATTTAAATTAGGAGTAAACAGTCAAGTATAATATAGTCTAGGTCTTTCAAACCTTTTTCTTATTCGCATCTCAAAAAAAACTCTTCTGTAATTGCTGATTAATGCTCTCTCCAATCCTCACGGTGATAACTGCACAGGGCATAAAAGTTGGATGGAAGTAGGACAACGAATATTATGCGATGACCTGTATCGCCAAATATGTTTGATGAAGATGACTGATGCTTACCCCTTAAAATATGCAATCACAAAAAAAGTTTTCTCCTCTAACAAATAAAACTCGATATGACAGCAGATATTAGATTTTTTTAGGGGCAGACCAACTCTAATATTTTTCGAGAGAAAACTTTCTTCTCAAGTCAAGTGTATATGGCCTGAAAAGTAAACAAAGTTAACTGGCAACCCCCTTCCTTAAACTGTTTAATTATGTACGGTCATTTAGCCCTACTTCTCTTCATTGCCAGGAGACATATGCACCGTTTCACAGAAATAAAATATATACAACTGTACACCATCCGACCTACACTGTCATAAACATGTGAAAACAAACTTTGATTATAAATCTCTCCTCATTTATTTTCTCGCCATTTTCCTCCTCTATTCAACTATTATGAGTAGTGATGAATGTCAAAAGATTTTCGAGGGAAATGTTTCCCTCCATTTCTTCCACTCTTGTCATTGCTTCTAAAACGGCTGACTTAACTGATGAGTAACCATTCCTCTTTTACTCCACAGGTAGACCTGTTCTCATCTTTTTTTACTTTCTTCAAACAGGTAAATCAGAAAAAAATTAATGTCATGCAGATATGTGTACTCTTATCCAATAACTGTTTTACTCTTTCCTCCTCCTCACTGTACTAGTGCAAAATACTCGAAGCTAAGCCACCACAAAAAATACTATAACCTACCTCTACGGTAAAGAAATGAGTAAAGCAGTAACATCCATTTTCTCCACACTTGAATATAATATTTCATGAAAAACAAGGATAATAGCAAAAGCACATTAGCAGATAGTATGACAATCATAATCCTTTACAATCAGAGCGTACAGACTATACTCACTCCTTTTTATCCTCTCCACTTTCGGACCATTTTTTATGCAATTACCAAGCAAAAGTTGCAAGCACGCACACTGTCAGTATTTCCTTTTCAGGCTTTCCACCATATCCTCTCTCTCGTCAAAAGTTGAAAGAAAGTTTTAAATTGTATTAAAAAAAACAATGTTTACTTACAACATGTGAATGCTCCTAGTATTGAGGAGATCCAACTCATATCATTATAATTATTAAGGGAGCAATGGCAAAAAAAGCTTTGCTCCAACCAACATTTTCATTTCTGTGTATTCCTTGACAACAAAAAGTATTAAAAAAAGTTGGCATTTTTTGCATACAAAAAATCACCCACAGTTTCTATCCTGAACACTTTAAAAGGTCGATATGATATGGACAATGTTTTAAAGCTGTGCAAGTAGGGAGGAGGAGACATGGACAACAATACCAGCTTATTCTACATTGTGATGACGACAATTTAGGGGGAAAGAGGAAGCGAGCCAGAGCCAGGAATAAATTCCTAGTAAAAAACGCCAACCATCCAATGAACTAGCATCATCATTATAATCATCATAGTCATGATGATGGTGATTATTATTATTTTGTTTCGCTGAATCACTCACAACAACAACAGCAACGCAGTCCTATCTCTCCCAGCTCTTGTGAAGTAGAGTTATTAGGGAGTTTCAAGCGAAAAAAAGCTAAAAGGAAAGGAAGATGAATACACACAATGTAAATGGTATGGATGTATTCGCGAAAAAAAATGAACATTGCAGTGGATTGACAAGAGGTTCGCGATAATTCAACTTTGGCAAAAAAGTAGTGATGAGAGAGTGGCAGGGAGAGTAGAGAGCGCGTTTTAAGAGGGAAACATATAATGCATTTTACATTGTATTTAGTATTCGGTTTTTCGCTAGGGCGTAATCATAAATAAAAATGTACGGAGAGGCACTCCGCTAATGACATGTAGGTTTTGTTACAATACAATAAGCCTTGTGATATCCCCTGACAAACACTTCCTTTAGTTGGAATCAACCGTTCAANTGGCAGGGAGAGTAGAGAGCGCGTTTTAAGAGGGAAACATATAATGCATTTTACATTGTATTTAGTATTCGGTTTTTCGCTAGGGCGTAATCATAAATAAAAATGTACAGAGAGGCACTCCGCTAATGACATGTAGGTTTTGTTACAATACAATAAGCCTTGTGATATCCCCTGACAAACACTTCCTTTAGTTGGAATCAACCGTTCAAGTGAAATCGGTTAAATGCTCAGTATATATTTAGAGTGCTTATGTCTCATCTTTCGCACCGCAATTCTCAAACGTACACAATTAACTTTGCATTCTCTCCCGCTTCTCAATTCTAGACAAATCCCTGGATTGGAGGAAAATGGTTGCTTTTTAAAAACAAAGTTGCCTCGAGCTTTTTCCCTGTTTCAGGAGAAAAATTGGGATTCGTCATAGCACCATATTCTGCACTGGGTTCCCAGTATTCTCTCTTACACAACAGCTTTTAATCTTCCCAACATGAATGTTTCGCAGTGCAGAAATTATAAAAGGGAAGTGTGTAAAAAATCTACGATTTTTGCCCTTATACATTTGCGCCTTGGCTGGAGTGAAACTTCCCTTTTTTATATACTTGTCACTTTCCAGCTAAAGCCTTTTCGTTGTCGTGAACATCACGCTTGTTTGCTTTCCCAATATTTAGTTGCTCTTTCTCTCGCTCCAGCTAAGGCCTAGCCTTCCCGTAAGCTATTAATTGTTGGTTTTGCCAAGTAGCTAACAGATGTACGAAATATATTTTATTAACAGGGAATTCGATACCTATTGTGTCTTTAATCCTAGTGCTAACACCGCTACATCGTCAGCCCCTCTCTGGGACAGAAAAAATGGCATGCAAACCCCAGCTCATAATGAACGAAAGGGAAACGTTATCCCTGCGCTTTTTTTACAATTACATTGCGAATTTGACATTTGATCGTGTCCGTAAACCTCCTCTTCACCTGCACTCCTTCAAAAGTCAAAACTCTGGAAGAAACTAGTGGAGAACTCACTTCTTATTATCCACATGCATAATTTACTGGGCAAAGGGTTTCATATACGATTGTGCGAATTCAGTTAATGATTGACTTGCCTTTTTCGTGAGCAAGTTGGCGACTGTGAAAAACAAAAAAAAACTCCCAGTTTCTCCCTCTTGCAGCTTCTGAAGTTTCATTGTACAAGTGCAGAAATTGATTTATGTGGGCTTTGGTAATGATGATTCATATAATGATACATGTCTCATGTGGTGGATTAGAATGCGAATAAAATGTCAGGATTTGGTTGGTCGTGATTAATACTAGCTTTTATCCATACATAAAATCAGCGACTAACTTCTAAATATTTAGTTCTAATTAAATTGGCAAAGTATAATTCCAAATGTCAACAATTCAAAGCATCAGAAGAATATTATTAACTATTTTCTGTCATGGTTGAGACGGAGGGAATCCCCGAAATAAATTGTACGCAGTAGAGTAACCGCAGAACATGATCGCCGCAAAATTTCAAGGCTTCATAATCCTTCATTTTATGACAAATCTTACAAATATCTGTAGAACAAAACCATTCTATATTAAGACAATAGTTTGTCCCTGAAAGTTGTTATTTTAAGCTTTGAATTAGACTTACTTTTTCATATTACATGCGTTTATAAACTTGAAAATCTAAAAAGTTTTCCTCTCAAACCCAATGGGGAATTTAATGAGCTTTAAGAAGAGAAACAAATTTGGTATTAGGAATTGAAAGCTGATTTATATGAAAGTAAATTAATGCAAAAGTAAATGGCTTGAAAATTATTAGAAAGGATTTTATTTCCTATCATATAATGCTGAATTGTTTAAAATAAAAAAAGGAAGAGTACTTGAGCATTTTTATCAAAATTTCAAGGCTTCATAATCCTTCATTTTATGACAATTCTTACAAATATCTGTAGAACAAAACCATTCTATATTAAGACAATAGTTTGTCCCTGAAAGTTGTTATTTTAAGCTTTGAATTAAACTTACTTTTTCATATTACATGCGTTTATAAACTTCAAAATCTAAAAAGTTTTCCTCTCAAAACCCAATGGGGAAATTAATGAGCTTTAAGAAGAGAAACAAATTTGGTATTAGGAATTGAAAGCTGATTTATATGAAAGTAAATTAATGCAAAAGTAAATGGCTTGAAAATTATTAGAAAGGGTTTTATTTCCTATCATATAATACTGAATTGTTTTTAAAAAAGGAAGAGTACTTGAGCATTTTTAATTTAAGGTTTTCTATAAACTCTCTCATCACATCTCATGACATCGTTATGGAACCAGCATAATAAAGTGAACAGCTGCACATGAGTGCGTAATAACAGCTTCTGACATGAGAAATAAAACATTAGACAATTGGGATGTTGGGAAAGGTGGCGTTAGATTTCCTTTTACGACTTCATCTTCTTTCCTAGTAACTTAGCAAATAATACTTGAAGAGAAAGGGAGCCCAGTCTGAAATGAACTTTTTTTTCTCTCTCTCTCTTTCAAGCAATAACCAAACAAGTAATAAAATGAACGACGGTTCTATACTCTATCTAGTTGGCTCAAGAAATTCGGCAAATATGGCGTCATCACCGCACCGGCTTCTCGAGCGTGGCTTGGGTCCATGTTCATTGGTCATTGCCACTGGGAGAGTCTAAATCCAGTTGAGGAATACATATACACGAACCCTCTCATCAACGAATGGATGAGTCTTCTACTCTGTTATTTTATTTCTGCAAAAAAATATAAGCTTTTATGCAATAATGTTATACAGTGTTGTTGATGATGGTGATGCTGTCGTTCATAATGATGATGTCATGTAATGCACTAAACTAATGCATAAATGGATGTATCCTATGCAGATCCCTTATTACCATCCTTTTCACTTGCTTCTCTTCAAATTCTCTGTTTTTTTTGCAACCTTTTTCCTCCTAAAAATATACACTTTGTTCGTCAACCGAAAGCATATTATTCTCTACTGGGATCATCGCCATCAATAAAAAATTAATGATATGGTAAGCCGATATCCATTCCCATGAACTGTGATTTCCTCCAATAGCATTTCTTTAATTCCCTCGATTTTTCTGATCAATACAAGGATCGTGGTGGAAGCTTATATTCAACATTAGTTTGAAATGATGGTAGTGAGAGGGATGTACTCAAACCCTGATATTTTATTTGGGCAGAGGAGCAGCCCAGAGAGGAGTGAAACAGACATTAGAAATGAGGAAGAAAGCAATGAAATGAATTTTTAAAAGATTTCTTCTCTTGTTCAAGATAGCTGAGCGGTACAAGTGGAATGTGCATATATATGAAGACTATTGTTGTAAAAAAATGATGACGACTCTAATATTTTTGCACAGTCAGTCGCACCACATAAGATCGACGACACACCGGACGGACCAGTAGCAAAAGAAGAAGTAGTGCGAGTTACACACACCATCTTCGAAACGACATCATCCACTGTCCAAGGGAAAACCAGTATTGGGATGGAAGAGCAAAAGAAAATTTTCATAGAAGAGATACGTGACTGAGACGAGTCGCTTCTATTCCAATTTTTTCCTCTTCAATTTCGTTTTTCGAGAAGATATTATGTTAGAGCTCTTGATAGTATTGCATTTGATGTTTTCTTTCACTAAACATATTCTATGTTTACAAAATTATTTTTTCTTATTGTATATTCTGAGGATTTGCTTATTTCTCATCCAACCAAGAATCATTTTCAGGTATTTCTATAATACTAGAGTAGTTAGGTACATACTCATCTTATATTGAAGTGAGAAGAAAGAGAGAGAGAGAAAATTAAGAAAAAAGTTTTCATCTCTTGGCTGATTCTGATCTGCAGAAAATGTTCATTTTTTCTAGAAAGAAGCCGAACCAAGTGCTCCTTCTCAAAGCAAAGTCGGGCTCTCAATGAGGAGGAAGGCAAAGGGTTTTGATATTGCGTATTTACCAAATTGACTTGCAATCTTTGAAAATTTATAGAAAAGAAGTAAGCTTCGTTGGTTCATATAAAATACGCGATACGGGAATGGGATGGTGTTGAAGATGACATGTTTTCTACTGATATAGCCCGTGGCTGGTTTTCCTTTTGAGTTTCCATTTAAAAAAGGCCTGCCTACCACTCTCTTCATCTGCGAAGATTCATCTTCAAACAATTCTTTACTGGTTTGGTGAACCAAAAGCGTTTTATCTTGCTTAACTGCATGTACACTCTATGTAGATGAGATAGAGGAAAGATTTGTGAGACGAGAGAGCGACCAGTAGTGAGGGTACAGTTTGCAAAAAAATATATTCAAGAGGGAGAGAGAGAAAAAACGGACGGAAAACGGTGGAGCGACGGAGGAAAATAAAAGGAGCTTTGTTCTCTTCTGGTTGACTCACTCAACTTCTGCTGGCGTTTTGCTAAATATTATCCCCCTGAAGAGGACCGGCAGAAATGGAATACCTATATTTAGTATACATTTTTTGGAAGACTTGTTCCCCCATCCCCTTCTACAACTGTACATTTTCACTTGACAACGACTACATATTTAAAGTACGCATGTTTTGCATGGTATGAAAAGGCGAAAAAAATGAGTCTCAACCGCCACTTCAACTTGGCAAGCAAGCCAATTTATATTTAATACTATTTTGTTCCCTACCCTCTTTCGTAGGAACGGTTAACATTGTTGCATAAATGGAAAATATCAGCTATAGCCCTTTT
>JAHZMU010000733.1:0-15430 GCA_027743725.1 Rambutsinella grinnellia | reverse complement strand
AATAAACCAGGAGGCAATCGCTGATGCACTTCGAGCTGATCTAGCTCGTAAATCCAGCAGAGGAAACTTAGGTCCGTTGCACGGCATTCCTGTATTAATTAAAGAAAATATTGCAACAAATGACATGATGGAGACAACCGCAGGATCTCTGGCACTTGTTGGAATCCGTCCCAAAAATGATGCTGATGTGGTAAAAGCATTGAGAAAAGCAGGAGCAGTAATTTTGGGGAAAGCAAACTTATCTGAATTTGCATAGTAAGTGAAGATAATTCCTATTAGCTTACGATTTAAATATAACAATGATTTTTAGTTTTAGGGGAACGAACATTCCAAGTGGATGGAGTGGAAGGGGTGGATACACAAGGAACGCGTACAACCTGAATGAATCGCCTGAAGGGTCTAGTTCGGGTTCTGCTGTTTCAGTTTCTGCAAACTTGGCAACTGTCTCGATTGGAACTGAAACGGATGGGTCGTTGATTGCCCCTGCGAGTATTGCAGGAATTTGCACTATAAAGCCTACCTTGGGAAAGGTACCTACCAGAGGCGTTATTCCCATCTCTCATAATCAGGACAGTGTAAGAACTTACTAAAAGACTATAATTTTTCTCAAAACACTTATAGGGGCAAAGTCAAACAAAATTAATTGTAGGTTGGACCAATGGCAAGAACTGTGATAGATCTGGCTATAGTATTAGACGCTATTGTTCCAGACGATGAAAATAGAGCGATCACTTACACTCAACAGTTACAAGAGCAAACTAAGGTACATTGTCAATATAATCTCGTCTAAACTATCATTTTAATGGGACGATTTTTTAGGGAAAGTTTCGAATCGGTGTTCTCCGCTACCCATTTTGGGATCCAACTGTCATTAACTCCACTAACCTTGAACACCAACTTCCACTACTTGAACAACTACTTCAGAAAATGAAAGAGTCATCTCAAATCAATTTAATTGACCCAGTAGTTGATCCAGAGAATAATATCAGAAATATTTCATCAAATAAAGGTTCGTATAGAAAAGGTGAAATATTTATGACAAATTAATTAATATACTTTTTAATTATTTTGTAGAGCTTATGATACTCGAACATGACTTTAAGCATGACATGAACAAATATCTGCGAAATGAAGTCATTAGCCAATATCAAATTCCGCCTCCTTCAAAGAATATTAATTACAATCGATACTTCCGGAATCATGCTTTAATTTCCTGCTTACAAGACATAATTCAATTCAATGAGCAGAACCCAACTCCGGAGGGATACAATCAAGAGCTCCTAATTTTATCAGAGGCTACAGATGGACTTCGTAATAAAACTTATAAGGAAGCGCTCAATAGTAATAGGGATGCCGCCAGGGAGATGCTCAGTTCCATTTTAGATACTTACGATCTAGATGCAATTATAACTCCAAGCGATTCGCGTACTAATGGAACCATAGGGGAGGAACTTCAAGAAGCTCCTTCTCTTGGATATAGCATTGCTGCAATTGCTGGTTATCCGTCCGTGAATGTGAGTTTGAGAAGTGATTAAGATTTTGGTAATTATTGATTCAAGCAAGAAATTGTTTGATGTGTCCAATTTGACTTTTCCTACAGATTCCAGCAGGCATAGGGTTACAAGGAGTCCCGTTTGGTGTTTCTTTCATTGGAAGACCGAATAGTGAAGGAAAGCTACTTGCTGTAGCCTACACCGTAGAACAAATGAGTCTTGAACGAAGAAAGCCAGAGTTTCTAATTTAGAAAAATTAATAAGCAATTTCTTATAAAAAAATAAATAAAAAGTCAAAGGTTATCCAGGCCGTATGGCGATAGTGTCAGTTTTTGCTATGAATGGAGAAAGTTTAGAAGTTTTCAATACCAAATGCTTTCTCCTCGACTCATCATTGTTTTAGGTGGCCGTAAAATGCTCAATTCAAAGTTGAATGTCATCAAAGCCTTTACTACTTCACTCATAACTTCACTTTGTAACATTTGTATTCGAACAAAGAGCATTCACTTTCCATTTTATTCATTTTATGCACATCTAACATGTCTCATAGCTTCAGCTTTCACCAGATCGTACCTTACAGTTAGAACAATAGTGCCATTTCAGACCTTTCAACTCTTGAACAAAAAATGACACAAGAAAAAATACTTTCGTTTTCAACAAAATTCTAGAATATCTTAACCCTATTCCATAATAAATTACAACGAATGAGACAAAATGTTCATTCGAGTGTCAGCAAATTCGGCTCGTATTTTAATAGCAGGATGAAGAGGTGTAAAATTACGAACTCTCATGGCATTCTTAAACATATGGAGCAAAATAGCAGTCGTAAAATGATAAATAAAAATTGAAAGAGCGATTCTCTACTTGGCTGCCTGCAGTTTTAATAAAACTCTGCCATTTCAAAAATTTTATTGTTGAAAACTCAGCCAGCACCAGAGTTCATTCTAATCCATACAATCTTTTAATAGTGGTAATATCCTACTTCCTTTCTCTTCTCCTCTTATAAGGGCCACTCAAAAGGGTTATATGAATTCAAAGCCCTTTTTGTCATAACTCGTGTTTCACGTCCCACCACCCCTATCCCGATCGTGAGAAAAACATTAAGAGCATGAACTTTTGGTCACAAATTCGCTAATACATCGCTCTTTTATTGATAGACATGTCGCATGCAAACTCCCTTGGTGGAGCACAAAGTGAAAAAAGCGGAGAAAGCACATTCNTGAGAAAAACATTAAGGGCATGAACTTTTGGTCACAAATTCGCTAATACATCGCTCTTTTATTGATAGACATGTCGCATGCAAACTCCCTTGGTGGAGCACAAAGTGAAAAAAGCGGAGAAAGCACATTCCCGCGAGGTTCAGCATCAAAAATTCCTTTTATTTTCTTGAATTACCATTGCCCTCATCCTTTTATACGTGACTATTGCAAATGCTTTGTAAGATCGCAGCAGGAATTGGGAATAAATTCTACTGAGTTTACCTGAATAGATAGCATCTTTCCTGTTTTGGCTGAGCACAAAACAAGTCTCTCCAAACTGCCAAACTATTTCACAAATGGTTAATGCTCACCCATGTTCCACTGGTCACAACATTTTCAAATACGAAATGGCAGTTTTCTCGCAACAAAGTGAACCAGCGAATTGATTTTTATGTCTCGGATTACTTACTGTTCTAGACACATTAGTGAGATTTTTTCTACTAGAATGAAGTGGAAGTGAAAGTGGCAGCGATCTTTACTCTCTGACAAAAACATCACTATCGTCCACTTCTTTTNACAAAACAAGTCTCTCCAAACTGCCAAACTATTTCACAAATGGTTAATGCTCACCCATGTTCCACTGGTCACAACATTTTCAAATACGAAATGGCAGTTTTCTCGCAACAAAGTGAACCAGCGAATTGATTTTTATGTCTCGGATTACTTACTGTTCTAGACACATTAGTGAGATTTTTTCTACTAGAATGAAGTGGAAGTGAAAGTGGCAGCGATCTTTACTCTCTGACAAAAACATCACTATCGTCCACTTCTTTTCGTATGCCTGCAAGTCAAATGTTTCATGGAAAGGTTTTTTNCAAAGTGAACCAGCGAATTGATTTTTATGTCTCGGATTACTTACTGTTCTAGACACATTAGTGAGATTTTTTCTACCAGAATGAAGTGGAAGTGAAAGTGGCAGCGATCTTTACTCTCTGACAAAAACATCACTATCGTCCACTTCTTTTCGTATGCCTGCAAGTCAAATGTTTCATGGAAAGGTTTTTTTCAGAGAAGCTACTACGAAGACTAATCCATTTTAAATAGAAAGTACGTGTATGGGCATATACGAGCAAGAGAGGTAGATTGCCAAACTTAATTCAAAATTTAAAATGATGCCTCATTTCCAGTGAAAACTTTAAGGATTTTCCACTTTTCTACATCAAAGGCCATAAGTAATAATAATCTTCTGGAGAATTGAGAATTTCCTCCTTCATTATAATTCTGCTGGGGTGGAAAGTCACGGTGAACAATGTTATTATTATCGTCAGTGAAACTGCTTGTAGTTGTTATCCTTTATCTCCGCAAGTTTCACTCTCATTTTTGTAAGCGAACCGTTTTTCTCCATGTCCCTTTTCCACTAGTTAATGCTAAGCTGGTCCGCAAGTCACATCACAGACGACATTTTCACGTTCTCTTTTGCTTCCCATTTCCTGTTCTCCTTGTCCTCCTACTCTGCCTATATCGCAAAGCAATATGCCAATAACGACTCAAGCCAAAAGTTCCGTATTGATGTATGATCCAAAGCGTTTCCTTCCAAACTCCACGGAGGATTTTTTTTGTGCGTAGAGGGATAAAAACTACTAGTTTTGGTTTCGACAGATGCACAGTTACATATAATAAACTACTTGTATAAATTATAGGGAAAGAATGGACATATAAACGGGGACGAAATTACATGGAACATTCAAAAGAAAATGAAAGACGGTGAATACAAAAACATAGTATATGAATATGAAGGGAATGGGAGAATAGCGAGAACGTGGAGAAGAGGGAAACAGCATCTCGACATGAACACAAAGCCAAAGTTGGAGAGGCAAAAGCCCTAGAAAAAAATCAAGAATGTATTTAGGCTAGAGTAAAAGTACAAGGCTAGATCCAAGTGAATTTCTCTATTCATTCACCACTCTCTCTCGTGGCATTTCCAAAATTTCACTCCTTTCTTCCTCTTTCTCTCCGGCATTCCCATCTATAAGCAGGCTGGAGGAGGTGGCGCGGAGTAATTTTGACTTGTGTAAGAGAAAAAATAGTGGAGAGAAGAGAAGAGTAGATAAAATGAAGGGGAAAGTAGAGAGTTCTTCCTTCGTATAGAATCTCTACAAAAAAATCGCGAGGGGAAGACTTCACGCGTACTGCAGCAAGTAAAAGCATTCGTTCAATACGAAACACATTCAGTTAGCTTCAGTCCTTTCTAGAGAAGAGTGTCGAGGACGTCCTCCGTAATCGGTGCGCTCCGAATTCCTTTCTCTTTTACTACTCGAATGCCCATGGAGCTGAAAGTGTCGAGGAAACCTTGTCGTCTGTCGTCACTCAGTTTTCAGTTTTATTTTGGGAGGTAATCCCAAAGAGAATAAAAACTCATATATATTATAGTGAAATGAAAGGGAAAGTAAACAAGTATAGCTCGGATTTCGATTAATGCAAGAAAGAAGTGCTGAAAAACTTCGTTAAGTGATTGAATTCAAGTGTCTCATAGCAGGGTTTCCAATTTCTACACACGGCATCCAATAAGCAGACGAGAGGTAATCGAAAAACCTGGAGCAAAAGGCAAAAGCCTTCTTCAATTTCGGGTATGAAATCGTTCACATATAAAAACTTAATTTAAAATGTTCAATGAATGCACACGTTCACAGTAAAGACAGATTTAAATGTAGATAAGTAGAATGTATAGACTCGCACTCATCCAGTCGTAAATGCGAAGATAGTAGATGGGTAGAACGTGATTTGCCTTCACATTGGTGTAAACTTGGCAGTGATGGTTTTAAAGATTGAAATGCGTAATATCAACGCAAAAACATGGTTCAATACTCTACTATTTCATTGGAGAAAGTGCTCCTATATCTTTCATCATTTTAAGAAACAGCAACAGTTCAGCATGCAGCTAGATATGTCGCTTGTATGACACAAGCCATGCATTTTACTTACCATAAAATTATTGAATTTTACCCGCATACACCTCATCAGGAGCGAAAGACGTTTTAATGAAAAGAAACTTGCAAGATGAATTCAATTAATTCACCTACAATCCTTCCAACTTTCTCTTTAAGAAAATAAACTGCTTTCCAAAATGAAGTCATTACTGATGACAGTCTGAAGCTTTTCTGACGGTTTATTAAATCGTAGTCGCGGTTGATGGTTTCTGGTTTTTTAACATGTCTTGAAAGACAGCATGTTTTGTATGAAAAAACCAACGGTGTCTACTCAAAGTTTAGATTTCTCTTTAAAGCTTTCCACCAAGCCCCAGTAGGTAATTTATTTGAGGGAGCTTTCCTGAAATATTTTTAAAGTAACAACAAAAGAACACTACTAGAAAAGTTTTCATGGTGGTTGTGTAACGTAAAAAGTTTCACTTGTTTAAGTGCGTGTTATTCTTTCTTATTCAGGGTTTAAGTACATTATACAAAGTTTCATTATTGTTCAGATGTCTTTGAGATGCAAGAACGCTTTAGGATCTTGTAGCAATGTGTAGTAAAAGAGAAAGTAGAATCTCAGCTTTTTTTAAAGCAATCTTTCATCTTAATAATGGTAATGCATGCAGTACTGAAAAATGCACAATGGAGATGAGCCTTTCTATTTATAATTTGTTATGGCGTGTCTGCAAATGTGGAATCTCTTTGCTCATGACGCATGACGTGTGTAATTGTACGAGAATTTCATATTAAAACTTTCCAAATACCTACGTCTACAAATTGTATACTGGCATGTCTATTCTAGCAAATTTTTAAGGCTATGCTGGCATTTCTATTCTGCCTACAGCACGGTTTTTGTGCCAGTCTTTAACTAACCATTTGAGTTCACTGCTCGTTTTGTCTCTTTAATTGAATGTGGGACATATTCCCTCACGAATTCTATTGTACAATTGTTCCAGGACAATTTATTACAAACATAGTACGCATTTACTTCAGTTTGTAGTCCTCGTATCCATTTTCTCTTTCACCCATGTATTCTGTCAGTCATCAAATTGCAAATTAGATAAATGTAAAGCAATTCTCATTATGTATGCTTTTAGTTGTATTTGAAATTCATCAAGCCAAAATTTACTTTCAATTCTCATGATTTCATTATTATTGCATGAGTACGACAGTCTGCTTGTTTTAATATTCCATTAAATTACATATCATTCCTCTTGGCACGACAAAGTAATGATATACACAAACGTAATAGTTGCGTAAGGACAACGATTTCACGAGTGAAAGCAATTTCTCAAACTAGACAAGTGCCCTCAAGAAAACTTTTCGAGAGTTTTCCACAAGGCTTCAAACCTCTAATGTCCTACATTGTCCAGAGTCTTAAACGGGGCTTGTTTGCGTTTTATATTCAGGACTTTTTCCAACCCATTTTCATGTCACTTCACAAATCAAATTTGGGATTTTTAGGTACTGAGATAATATTTGCATGATATATAAATGCCTATATTTATTTTATTGATAACCCACTCACGCTACCGACAATTCACAAGTTTCAAGTATGAACGATATAAAGTGCCGCCAGCAAAGTAATAACATTTCCTTTAGTCTTCTGGCTCCACTAACATGATCGATCTAATTCTATCTAATCGAATTCATTCCTACCACATGCTATTTATTTAATGCCATTGTACACAAAATTTCTGGCATCTCTAGTACAAAACTACTCGATTGGGAAACCAGCGTTTTCCTGTACATTGTGATTTTTTGAGAAGAGAAAAACTTGTTCTTGCTTATTTATTATTTTGTCTTTATCTTTTCCCTATATCTTCAACGAATTTTTTTCTCTTAATCTTTCATACAAACCACCACTAGTCAACCTTTCCAACCAAAGTTTTCTTTTCGTAGACAAATTTATCATGCTAACACCGTAAAAAACCAAGAGAAGGATGGAGAAAGTGAACAAAAAGTTACTCTCTCAGCAGTTCCTTCTAGAAAAGAAAATACATTATTTATATCTGTATCGCAAGCATACGTTTGTATATCTTTGGTATATTATTTTGAAGTTTCATAAACCACATTACAACTTTTTTAAGGGGAACATTCGAACTTTCACTCATTCCTTTCCTCTTTCTTATCACATTACAAATTTTTTGTAGTTCCGCACACATTTATTCATGCTTTATGTATTGTTCTTAACTTATCTCCTGACCAAGCTATTTTTGAAAAGGCATTTCTATTATTAGGCCCTCAAGTCCAAACCCAATATTATTAATATTCCATTATACTAAAAACTATATCCATAGTCAAGCTTTAATGATTGCGTAACTTAAAGTTCTGGGAAGTTCCCCATTACCTTCTGGGATAAGTAAAGCTAGAGCTATAAAATCTCACCAGAGAAAAGAGAGGTGGGCGGGTGGATTTATTACAAAGCCTGAAGAAAGTAAACAGTAACTCTTGTACGGGTGTTTTATGTCTGATGAGTCGAAAAATAGTGGGATACAGTATCCCTTCTCTGAACAAAAATGATCATCACTTCCACAGGAAAAACGAGGAGAGTCACATACACCAGCAATATATAGTAGACAGCAGGAGATAAATGAATAATTCATGAAGGGAATGCAAAATACTAAGTTTTGTGTAAGAAACTGGAAGTATTGCTGGACGGTTTTAGGCGGTCGATCATAAACATGTACCGCTTCCATATCTGTATTACCGGATGTGGATTTTGAAGTTCCTGGTGTTTCTCTTCGTATCTCTAAAAATGGGTGGGAATCTCCGGACTAGTGTTTAGACAGGTCTTATTAATGTTTTGCCACCTATCCTCTTTAGTCACGTGGTAAAAAACTGTGGTTTTCNAGAAACTGGAAGTATTGCTGGACGGTTTTAGGCGGTCGATCATAAACATGTACCGCTTCCATATCTGTATTACCGGATGTGGATTTTGAAGTTCCTGGTGTTTCTCTTCGTATCTCTAAAAATGGGTGGGAATCTCCGGACTAGTGTTTAGACAGGTCTTATTAATGTTTTGCCACCTATCCTCTTTAGTCACGTGGTGGAAAAAACTGTGGTTTCCTGTAGTGAGAAAGGATTGAGTTTAGACTAGCTGGGACACTAGTAGAGCCCTTTTATTTTCCAAGCTGTTGGTTGCCCTTCGATCATAAATTAATGATCAGATCGCTGCTCACATTTGCATTGTAAAGTCATTGAAACTATATAAATATTTCACGTAATGCTAGGCAGGGTCGAGTTTTACTGCTTTTGTTGAGCTGCCAAGGATAACTCATCTTGACCGCAGTGGAGCTCGAGGCTTTTCTAACGTAAAAGGTAGTACTAGATGAGTTGGGTCGGAATGAATATTTCCACCCATGGTTTATCCAGAATCCGGTTGCAGAGAGATAAAAGGCTGTAAATTTGAGGAAATGAATCTTTATTGTAAACATCAAGCACAAATGTATTCTGCACACAATGAATTAACTCATAAAATATTTCCATCAAGTCGCGCTTAATTTGTTACTGTCAGTAATTAATTTCGAGTCCGGAAGCGGTTTGCTAGAGCAGGGATGGAGAAAGTAGAAAAATATTGTACTAAAGCTCTGTTTGATTTTGATCTGATATGGAGAAGTGTAGCTCCATAGCTTGAGTAAATTTGTGATTTCGAGATAGCATATCAGACACTTACCAAGCATTTAACACTGATAAAAACTGTCTTTGTTCCCCTTTTACAAAAAGTATTGTGAATACTACAGGATCATGATAAGCTGGTAGTCACGAATGAAACCGAAAGGATACTAATTAGGACGATATAACCATCGAGCCCTTTTAGTGGTTATGTGGCATATTGATCCATCTCAATTTTTAGAACTGAAATTATAGCAAATACAAAACATTTACGATAACAAAACTCTTTGATATTTTTACTATGAAATCCGATTAAAAAACGTCAGATTCAATACGCAAACATTTTATTATGCTTAATTTACTCAATGCTAATCGTATCGTGTTCATTTTATATGGTTTTTATAGGATCGCCCATTTATTGGCATCGAATTGCTTTCATCAAAGGAAATACCTTGAACACAAACTTGAAATCAAATTCAAACCAGAGACACCCATTTTTATTCTCAATCTGATGGAGTCTGCTTAATTAATATAAAGCTTGTTCTAATTAGATGTAAGTTTTTACATCAAGGAAGTCTAAAGTATATAGTCACCGCACCACCGTCTAGACAATCAATTGAGAATCTCAATTTGAGATAAGACCAACGACCAACTTTTAATCTCCCAAACATTCTGTCTTAAAGTGGTTTCCAGATGAATTCTATCCATTAGCATGGACCTCCTCCTGAGAAAATTGAGGAAAGGAAGAAAACTATGTAAGCCACTCGGAATAGAAATCATTTCTGAACCTGCCAAGTCTGTGGTATAACGCCCAAGCAACACCTAAAAACTATGAGTGGTGGAACTAGTAAAAACCATCCAAAGCCCATATTTGGCATAAACTTCAAACTCCGGCGAAAGAAAAACTTTTCTCTAATTCTGTTGGCAGGATTGAGTGCCCTTTTGTGTGCACTTTATTACACAAATTATTACCCTGGAACGGTTTGGAGCTTGCGGTTTGGAGTGACTTCATTTACCAACCGTAATAATGCAACTAATAGCCAACAACAAAAAGACTCATCATCGCCAGAGATGCTTAATACAGATGCTGCCAGTATTCACAATCTTCAAAGTCGAGGTGCATCTGTTCGGGGAAATGAAGAAGGAAATCTCCCCTCCATTTCAAGTGCGACCAGAAGAGGCCTAAGTAATCTTGACAGCGGTGTTAGTAATAGCTCACTGCTTTCTCCAAGACGCAATGGTGGTAATAATCATCACAATAATAATGATCCCGCTGGTGATGGAGGAGAAAACTCAAGAGAAATTAGCACGCCCAAGGAGTGGAACTGGAAATATTGGGCTTCATTAAAGTACTGGGAAGTCAACACCACAACTAATGACCAAGATATTTCTACAAAACTCGCAGGGAAACTAGCAGGTGGGCGTTTACAACTTTCTTTTCTTGAATGATCTTTTCTTTCACTTCATAAATATTTGACATTTAATGATATATACTATGCAGATCTTGTTTATTATGCAGTGGCATGAACCATAGTAAATATACAGTATCTTACGTAATAAAAGTAAAAGGGCATAACACATTGAAAATGCCAACTGCCTCATTCCCACGAGTACAGAATGAAGAAGCGTGACTAGCTTTGAATATAATATTACAAATAATAAATATCAAAGTATTTGCTCACTGTCTAGACATGAGAAACGAAACTAATTAAATAAAGGGCACAGAAAGGTCCTGACAAACACAAGCTTTCATTTAGCTCATGTAATCACGGGGGCTTAAATACATCAAATTCTACAATTTCCAACCGTATAATACTTTCTTTAATTACTATTATTAATCCTCAAATAAAATTAGGAGAGAATATTAAGATGCTACCTACATCTTTTTCCAGCTTAACAAGCATTATTTTTTAACTTGATAAGTTGTTGACAGCACATTATAAGCATGCTTTTCTTTTATGTGTATCGCATTACAATAGCGCTAACGGATACTTATCGATTTTCAAGAAGCTCATTTATCAAACACCGAGTACCTTAGCAAAATAGTGGAATTTATTTAGGAGAAAGCAATTTTCTGAAGAGTGGGTGTCAGAAAGTTTTCCACTTTCCACTTTCCGCAATTGAATGTTGTAGAAAAATGCAAACACTATAAACAAGGCAAGGAAAGAGTTTTTAGAAATGTTTGTGCTGCGCTTTGATTCACTATAATCAATTCAGCAATTCAAACAAACCAAATTCACATTCAAAGCGCTATACTACTAGTGAGAATTCTTGCATAATTTGCGTATTGTGCATAAATTTAACAGAAATTCTGTTACAGAAAGCGTGACAAGAGAACGCAATATATTCACAATATTCACATGCAACGCAATTTATGTTTGTCATCATCATGCCTGGGAAAAAAGAATAAAAGCCTGTGTTCAATTCCAGATTTTCCTCCAACTGTCACTCTTCCCAGCGGTGAAAGTATGTCGGATACATCAGTACCTCCAAGAATGGCAGCAAGGAGAGCAGATTTCCTCCCAGCTAACAGAGAAGGATTGGCGTGTAAATTTCCTCAGCTAAATCCTTTTGATCCAAGTATCACCGAATTTCTCAACAGTCCACCAGATATTGATTGCATTAAGGACTATCCTCTCGTCTTTAGAACTAACTTCCGCAATAAACTCATCCAGATGAGAGATCCCTTTTCAACAGGATGGGGTACAGGAGAAAAGAGGAAACGCAACTATACTTGCTGTTACAAAAGTATAAAGAGAGGAACAGGGTCTGATCATAATATTACGTAAGTTACTCACCATTTTACATGTAGCTTATTGGCAAAATTATTTTCATTGAGATATTTTAGAATATGTGCATCTTTCTATTGACTTTCTTTGAAAAATAAAATAGCTTGAGTTGGCTTATGATCATCCTTCTTCCATCACTTATTATAAACTTGGCTTGAATAAAATATTCAGACATTTTTGTTAAGGAAAACCATATTAGGCTTTTGAAAGAACTAGACTAAAATATGTAATGATGGAACGAAAGAATATTACCGATCCCAATAAATTCTCAATGGAGTTTGCGGTTTATGGATAGGTTTATCTTTATCAGTCAGCAAAAGGTTATATTCATTTTGTTTATGTAATACCTGCCACTTTTGGTAGAGACGTATGACATGAGATTTCACTAGGGACAATACTTGATCAAAATAATAATGCTATTGCTTTCCAGTAGACGAGAAACGTGCTTGCAATACATACACCTCCTCTTGTGCTGCAACTGTAAAATAGTATGAATATGTAAAGTTGTTTTGCTAAAAAGAGCGATCATAAAAGAAAAGTTGTAAATAGTTTGAGATTTGGGTAGAAAATGATAGCAATCAAGAGACATGGAATTTTCATGAAGAAAGTAACCGCATGTGGTTAGGTACTCTGTTTAGCATTTATTCTTTTGAGAGAGAAATACATTGTCTTGCTTTCTCTCGCATCTGACATTCTGACGCAAGGAGAAGCGGTACGCGACTTTGCAAGCCATAAAAGTTAAGTGGGCTTGCTTAAAGTCTTATTATTACGTATGAAGCACGTGTGCATAGATTGAGCCTTCTGCTTCCCCACGTTTTCTTGGCTTAAGTAATAAAAATTTGCTAAAGAAGGAAGGAAAACATATCATAAAAGAAAACAAGGTCTCATAGAAAGTTTCTGAGGATAGAATAACACCAAGTCATTTATTGATCATGTTTCATATTTTCTTGTTCTTTTCATGTCTGGCCTTACACGTCCCATCTCCAACACAAATTGCTCAACACAGTTTCTCGCAAAAGTGCTACCCAATCCTAAAGGCTGAGATGGTGATCCCAGCCACTCACGAGTTTATCTCTGTTCGTTGTCGAATTCATGGTGATCAGGGGAAACATCCGAAGGGACCAAGTCAAGAGCATGAAGCCGGGACTACCAATAATTATAATAATATTGGGAACAACACTAGCAGTAGTAACACTTCAAAAGTTTACAAAGACATGATGGCCTTTGTTCCACTCAAGCCACGGGTCGAAGATAGAATTCGGAAATACGAAGAGGCCAAACGGAAACAGGTTTATTCTCTGAAGAAAGCCATCAGTAATAAAATTGAAATGGAAACGAATGGGAGGAGAGGAAAAGAAATAAACACGCAACAAAAACTACAACCGGGGTCTAAAGATAGTAGATTCTATCACCACAAAGAGCTTCATTCCACCAACGAGGTAACAAATAAGAGAGACCACCAACCTAATCAAGTGGAAGCAGATGGTAGTGATGTACCAGCAGTTAATCAAGATAGACTCTCTGTTCTAATCTTAGGTAACACGTCTTTTCCCATCAATTGCATCTCTTTCTTGTCATGACTTTCCAATTTCTCTTTCTTTTTTTCACATTTACCTTCCATCTTTTTCATATATCGTGGATGTGAGTGACTTAAAATAATATCCGAATTCTTTCTGTAGGATTGGACGCACAGTCCCATATGAATTTCATCCGACAAATGCCTCGCTCGTATACTTTTCTTAGAAAAACTTTGTCCGCTATAGGAATGCAGGGATATACAAAAATAGGGGATAATACCTTTCCAAACGTTGTTGCCTCGCTGAGTGGGCTTTCGGTAGGCGAGTTGGAGAAAATTTGTTGGCCTACAAAACAGTCATATTTTGACAGCTGCCCATTCATATGGAAAAAGTTTGCCGAGTCTGGCTACCGAACCTCACTAGCAGAAGATTCAGTATGGATGGCAACGTTTAATTATGATAAGAAAGGCTTTCTCCGATCCCCTACAGACTACTACTTACATCCTCTGAGTCTCCTGATGGCCAAGAAGATTGGACATGAAACCTGGGGAAATGCCAAACTTTGTTATGGGCCACGTCTAGCATTTGAGGTCCTCCTAGACTATATTGTTAAGACCGCTGTTACCTTCAAAGATAGTTTATACTTTCAATTTGTATGGTCGAATTCGATTTTTCATGACTACCTTAACTATCCAAAGCTGGGAGATATTCTCTTGGAAAGCACAATGAAATTCTTATTTAACAACGGCTTTCTCAACAACACTGCCTTTATCCTCCTATATTTCACTTTTCCCAAATGGTTTCGCAATAAATATCCACATGCTATGCGAAACTTGAGAAAAAACGCAATGAGACTGACCACACCTTACGATGTACACGAAACTCTTCAAGATATTCTTCGATTGAGTCAGGGAAAGCGTGTTCGATTTGACAAGTTGGAAGATGACGATGAGACTAATAATGATATTAAGAATAGTTATAATAAATCAAGAATAATGATGTCTAGTGAAAGTGGAGAAAGTAGTGAAAGTATTCCACGTGGGATAAGTCTTTTTAGAGAAATTCCCCTCTCTAGATACCTGCCGAATAGCTGGGGTTGACCAACATTGGTGTGTGTGTGACTCTATGGAAAGTGTTCCCACTAACTCGACCCTTGTCCTGTCCGGAGCACAGTTTATCGTTCAAGTGATAAATGGATTGCTAAAGCACAGCGAGCTTTGTGCCAAACTTTTACTCTTTAAAATCAATGAAGCCAAGAGGAAAATTGATGGCGACATTGACAGGGGTCTGGAAGTTGACTTTTCCGCTGGTAAAAGTGAACGTGATACAGTCTATAAGAGTGATACTAGTCAATACACAACCACTGGTGGCACTGACACCGACAATTTACAAGATGGAAATGAGATCTTGAGAGAAAATGATATTGTTAAGCGTAGCATAAATCCAAGATTCCAGAAGACTGACAACGCGGGAATCGCAGGAGAAAGTAAAAGTAGTAAGACTAATGGGAACGATACAGGTGTAAGTGCTTCTATTATTTCGACGATTGCGAAAGAAAACAATGCCAGTTTTACCTTGTCGACGTCAAGTGATATTAAGAAAATTGTACAGTTGCAAATTACTCTAGTCACAAGACCCGGTGATGCTGTGTTCGAAGCAACTATATATGGAGAAGTTGATATTGGAAGTGGACTAGTAAATGACCAAGATATTCATCAAGAAGATGGAGAAAGAAGCCATCATCGGTGGAAACTTGCTGGAGACATTAGTAGACTAAACCTGTATAAGGAGCAGAGCTCTTGTATTACAGACAGCAAAATTGCAAAGTACTGCTTTTGTACAAAGTAC
>JAHZMU010000732.1:0-12574 GCA_027743725.1 Rambutsinella grinnellia | reverse complement strand
GGGAAATCAGATTCAAAATCAAAACCAAAATCACGGTATCGACCTGCAATGTGCGACCAAACTGATCCTTGCTATGATCCTTGCTCATCCCCTCCACCCTCTCCACCGAGCCACCACAAAGGCAGGAGGTGCAGTGGCGGTGGCACAAAACAAATCGTTTGCATCCCTCGCGGTTTAAAGCAACCGATTGGTCTTTCTACAGGCATGAACAACTGTAATCCGAGCACCCCTCATAAAAGCGGGAATGAAGCCCCTCCATCCTACAACAACTGCAACTTTTACTTAACTCAAGTCCCGAAACATTTGAAGAAAGGATTTGGACTTCCAAGCACACCCCCTAACCATCACCCTCCACCATTCCAATCTTGTGAAGAACCAGAAGAAGATAGCTGTTACTCTGGTCAGATTGAAGAGGTCTGCGAAGAAGAAGATGAATACGGCGACTCAAATTGTAACGTTGGTGCAGGCGACAACAAAATTTTCCACCCACCCGAAGGCTATCCATGCTCGCAGAGAAAGAAATGGGGCAATGCGCCAGGAGACTGTACGCCTGGTATTGGTGGTGGAGGATCGATGTATCCAAATAATTTTGGAGGTGGAGGAGGAAGAAGTGGAACTGGAGGACCGAAAGCAAGTCCCAGAGGAAGTTTTGGTGGAGCAAGTCCGAAAGGAAGTGTTGGAAGAGGCGGAGGCATACCACAAACAGGTGTCGATGTTGGACGCGTACCTCAAACCGGTGTTGATGGAAGCGGACCCCCAACCGGAGGTAAACGAGGGAGTGGAGGAAACGGAGATACTCCAATACCTCCCACACCACTTACAGGAAGAGTTGCTACCACATCAACAGGAACAGATGCGAGAACACCACCAACAACACCCCCACGTAACGATACTCCTGATAATCGACGAAACCCTCCTCGGGTTAGACAAGAGTCGTGTGTTGATATTTACGGCAATGTTCATCATACTACGAAGAAAAAGGTCGAATCCAACATATTCAGACCTTATTGGTATACGGATGAAGAGCTGACAAAGAAATCGAAGCCTAACCTCCCCGAAAATGGGAATCCCAGAGACAGGCCTGGATCTCCTGATAGACAAGTAAGAAGGGGGCAAGGTGACAATCCAAGAAGTATGAGAGGTATTGGATCAAAGAAAACGGAATGGCTCCGGCAACCAACTACAAACAAGTATGATTCTAAGTTTCAAGTCTTCCGGGAGGAAACTGATGGTCCACCCGAGCCACCTCCGAGACAAAGGCCACCTCCTCTCCCGAGATGATGGAGATGATTTCAAAGGCGATTGGAGTGCTCCCGGGGATAGATTGCCCACTCCCGATTATTATGATAAAGGAGACTTCGAGTATGGAAATGGGTTTCCTCAGAATACGAAGGAGATGTGAGATGGTCTAAAATAATAATATTTATAGCTAAATAACTATTTGACATTAAATTTTAAGAGATGAGAATGAGAACGGAGAGCCTCGATCCCCTACAAATCCTCAATCCCCCCCGAATTTTGGGGAAGTTGCACAGGACGCCTGCTTTAAATATAATAATAGGAGGTTAAGAAGACTCTGCAGCTTCAGTAATATGAGAGAAAAGAGGTTAAGCCAAGCCTTTCCCCATATTTGCGCCTTCAAAGCGCCCGCTTGCCCCATTCGGGAAACGGTAGCTTCCATTCTAAGGAAAGTGCCACAGACTCCGCGGAAGGAGGAAGACGAGCCAGCCTTTCATGAGTATTGCACGAGGGGTAAGTAAGTTTCATTTGATTTTGATAATTAAAACTAATTATTACCCCAATAACAGATAATCAGGATATAAACAGATACAAGTTGATTACTCGTCCACCTACGGTAATTGAAATTATTTAAACGTTAAAAAATCAAAGAAAATAAAAAAAAGTAAAACTTGTCATATTTCAGGCGGACGGAATGCCCTCAGTTATGTCTGGTATTGAGAATCGAGGAGCGAAGCGGAAGCAATATCATCGTTAGCCTTAGGACACGTCTAAATTGTCAGTGTTGATATTTAACCCTCGAGAAATAAAAGTGGTGACGGGTTTCACTAATTCATTTTGGCATAAATCATTGATTTTGACACGTTTTAATTAGTCGAACGTCAGCTAAAATAGTTCAGGATTTAAATCGGATATTAGTTAAGATAGATCATTGAATTTTATTTTCTCTTGAGCATCTTCTTATCTTTGAATTATGACGGAGTAGCCAAAAGATAACCGCTTATTAATTTCAAATCACTTCCGAGTTCAACTCTGCTTATATTTTTCATCAAATCCATCAAACTTCACGTAATTTTACATCCATCCCCATCCTAACACGCGACTTGCAATTTCCTCTTTTCGCAACGAGGTTAATTGGGTATTGATATTTAAGAAGGAATTACCATCGCCCACTACAAAAGCTTTTCTTTCAAGCTTTGCTTTATTAGCTATTACGAAATGTAATCTTTCTCACCTACTAATTTACTCCTGTCTGAGCTAGCCTATTTTTAACTATCAATTTCACTCACTACCAATTACAATCATGTTAACCAACCATAATCTCCACAAAAATTGCATCTTTCATGTCAATGGTCAACCAAAAAAATTACATCATATTTCAGAAGCTTCTTCGAGAGATGAGCACCACTTATCTCTCTATATCACCTCATTACTCGGAGGAAAATGTAATTTTGAAGATTACACAAAAATTGCCCCAAGCTCTAAAGGGACACACGATGATTATTTTTTAATTAGCTAAATATTTTGAATTGGAGATTAAAAATTGTTTTGATTTTCCACCAGAAAGATAAAAGAATTTAGGTTCGTAGGCATCTATTTTATAGTAAAAAGTTTTTACTTTGACTTTCATATCGATTATTTGATTATGAATATTTTTTAAATATTTTTATAAAGAAAAGGTGTGGCAAATGAAGTCATTACGGGCTTTTACCTTTTGTATTCTGACATGTGCTTACCATAACTGGCCACTTTAGGATTCCTTTCCTTCTCTGCTTGGTCATATTTGGCAGACTATAAAAAATAGCAAAATATATGCGTATAGAGAGCTTTTTAATGCGTAAGAAAAATTCTTGGGATGCGGATATTTATAAAAAAAAACTTTCCAAAATTCTAAAGTCATTGCCAAACTGCCGAGTGAATAAAGATGCTGCTATTAAAAGCACTTTTCTTCTATTTGTAAAGTTAAATAGACAGGGTGACGGGTGACAAGCATCTTCTCTGATTAGTAAAATATCTCACGTTTTTGTACAGAAAAGTAATTATAGAAAAATTAAAGAAATGTTTAAAAATTTCCCCTTTTCGCATTTTATCTTCAAAAAGTCATATCCCAACTATTAACCACGTAAGGTGACATTTCAAACCATTCAAGGACGTGAAATAGTTGTGTTTACATTTCCCTTCAAGTCCTCCTAATTTACAAGCGGAAACGGAAAAGAGCTAACGAATTTATTGCATTTTTGTATTCAAAAAAATTACTCTTTAAACTCAAATTGCTCAATCTTTTGACAATTTCAAATGAGTTAATTCAAAACAATGTGGACACGACTCTGATTAAACTCATTCAGCTTGATTGGTGATGAGGTAATCGAACGAATTACCTGTTTATTACTTGTTGACAAAGATAAGCAAATGTCGAAAAAAGAGGATGAGGAAGCGCGTTATCCACCTGTCGATGATCCCATAAATCGTTGTTGGTTTTTATGCGAAAATTATGCAAACAATTCTTAACCAAACACATTTTCAGAGAATTTCGTCTTGAAATTATTTTACATAAATTACCAGATTTTTTTAGTTTCCTAATTTGCCGTTTGTCTTAAGAAAAAAAGAACAAAATGACATTTGTCATTTGCTAAGCCCCTCCGGTAATAATGTAGTTTTGCAATTTGTTTGTAATTTACTTTTAAATTTTAAAGAAATTTACAATCTAGATTATTGAATATTAATCTGAAATGTTCAGTTTGATCTACATATTTTAAACGAATTACGCAATCTTTTCCGTTTTGCCCAAATGCGTAGGTTTTTCTGCGTGTGTCTCTTGTCACATTTTTCACGCATTTTCTTGCGTGAGCCCTCAAAGCCCTTTTAATTTACATTGAAATATGAGCATCTCGTTCAAAAAACTTGTTCTCAAAAATACTTTTTCAAAAAAAACTTTTACGCAATTCTAAATTTATTAATTCTCATTTCAATAATTTCAACAATTCCGAAAGGTGCTCAAAGAAAGGAAATTAATAAAAGGCAAATGTCAAAGTCATTTTTTCATCTGAACAAAGCGGATGAAAACCCAAAAAGGTGATCAACATAGTTCATCTCTTAACATTTCAGATTCTCTTCTCTGCTGCTTATCTTCAAGAGAAATTTGTTATTTTGATAAATATCATAGTACAAATATATTTTGAAAGAAGAGAATCTTCAAAAACATATTTTTGTTGACATTTCTATCTATAAAAGCTCATGTTTTACACAAGAAAAGAGGAGAGAGATCTTTTATTTATTACTGCAACTTTTCTTCCTCTGTTTTGTTTACAAGTAAAAGTTTCAGTCTTTAATTGCATCTTGATATGAGCTATAGCTGACATATCTCACCTTAATCAATAGGAAGCCAGAGAATGTTTGAAGGGCCAGCTATTAATGAACCATCGACATCTTCTTCATCCTCGTCCCATCAATATTTTTTCCTTTTTCCTACAAATTCTTTTACAAATCTACTATTTATTGTGCGTGAGTGTGAATGAATCTTCGTTTTAAAAATTCTTCCTTCTTATCCCACGCGTTGAAAATGACCTTTTCATACACGCAAGTCCCAAGTAGGTCCCCTTTGACATTGCTACACGCTACAATAATCTCTTGAAAATGATGAGAGGAGAAAAATGTAAAGAAAAAGTAAAATTCATGTCGTTTATTGCAACTCTAAGCAATTCTGTCAAATAATAGGGAGATGGCTTTCTAGCCGGTTTCTCGAAAGGGACTGTACAAGTGGGAGTCGTACAGTATGACTATGTTTACTGAAGATTCATCATTATATCATCTCTTTTTAAAAAACAAATGCGTTACAGACTATCCCCTTCGCCACTCATTACAAGTAATATATTCATTTTTAGCCATCTTCACTCGGATCATCTTCTTCAAGCGTCTTCATATGAAATTATTATCAAATTTGTTTAAGGTTTGGGGTTCGGCGATAAAAAGAAATTGTAGAGGATCAAAATGGATTAGTTAAGAGAAGTGGAGAGTGATGAAGTGATGGAATTCGGGGGTAAGAATGTCGTATGAAAAGTGAAATTCCGGATATTTCTGAAAGTGAAATTGGATGGATGTGAAAAAGTGAATTGTGAGTTGTTAGACTGAATTTTAGGATTGAATTTTTTTATGAGAAAATCATGGGAAAACTGCTGGTAAGTTGATGAGGTGAAGTTCATTAGTTTTGGGTAAATGGCTCATAAGCCATTTCTTATCTTTTTGAAAGTTTTTTCGTTTTTTTAATCAAATCAACAATCACATTCTAAAAAAATACAACGATGAGTTAATTTTCATGAGAAAAGTAAAAGGATTTCAAGTGCTTATCAAGTGGTTTCCGCTTACCCCATTTAGATACTGTCCTACTGCTTCGTAATAGCAGTTGCGCACAAGAGCGAGTTGGATTCTCTTCTAGTATTCCAGGGAGAGCCTATGCAAGGCCATAAAGAAGCTACGGATGATTCAAATATGCAGAATATTTTTCAGAGGTTGCTTGGGAAGAGGTCGTTAATTGTTCATGGCGGAGTTGTAGATCCAAGACAGCCTCAAACTGTTGCGAATAGTATACCAGAGGTTATGATGTTGCATAAGCAGCTCCAGAATAAGTTGGGATGGGGGAGTGATGGGGATGATATGAAGAAGAATCAACAGCAATATGGACCGCCGCCGCAGCAAGGTCCTCCAAATATGCAGTATGGGGCACCGCCCAATATGCAATATGGACCTCCTCCAGGTCCGCCTAATATGCAGTATGGTCCTCCACCTCAGGGCCCGCCACCAAATAGGCAATATGGACCGCCTCAGGGTCCCCCACCTCCTAATCAACAGTATGGGCCACCGCAGGGTCCTCCGCCAACATCTAATCAACAGTACGGTCCCCTTCCACCTCCAAATCAGCAATACGGTCCACCTCCCCCTCCAAATCAGCCTCCAAACCAACAGTATGGTCCCCCTCCTGGCCCTCCACCTAATCAACAATACGGACCACCCCTTCAAGGCCCACCACCGCCTCCAAATCAGCAATATGGACCTCCACCTCCCCCTCCAAACCAGCAATACGGGCCGCCCCCACCACCCGAACCAAGTCAACAATACGGTCCACCTCCTCCCCAACAAAACCAACCTAGTCAAGAATACGGTCCCCCATCCAACGACATTCGCGTAAACCAAGGCAATTTCGGTGGTCATTTACAAAACATTAAAGAAACTGAAAAGAACCCTCCTCCATCCTCTCAATATGGTTCTCCAGCTTTTACAGAGCCCAATTCAATTGACAGCGATTCAAAAATTATCAAGCACGTTTACATCCACACTCCCCAACAAGAAGACGAAGATGAGCCTCAACAACCTCGCGTCATCCGTCCCATGGCAAAGCAGGATACACACTATCAAATCATTTTCGTTAAAGGTAATGCTCCTAAAATTACTTTTCTTATTTAAAAACTAATCATTCAATCTCCTTCAGCCCCAACCGCACCTAAACAACAACCAATGGAAATCGAACTGCCTTCACCCCCCGAACGCAAGACGTTAGTCTACGTCCTCGTTAAAAAACCGGAGAAACCCTCCGAAATCAAATTCATCAAGCCCCCCGCAACCCAACCTTCAAAACCCGAAGTTTATTTCATCCGCTACAAAGGTAACGGTAAAAAGGGCGAAATTCCACAAGATCTCTTAGCGCAAGTTGCCAACCGAGAGATTTCCAAGCAGAAATCAAAGCAAAAGCAAGCTCTAACCTTATCAAATAGCTTATCCGACACCGAGCCCGACTCTGATTCCGAAGACGAAGAAGACTTCTCCAACAGAGAACCCCAATCCCTAACAATGCTTCGCGACATCGACGCCCTCCGCTCCATAACAAAAGACAGAGATTCCGTCGGCTACCCAAACGCCGAATACCGCGCACCCCCATCCATGCTAAATCCTAACGAAGAACCCATGAGTTTCGCCGTGTACGACCGCGTTCGCAACGAGAAAGTGCCGGGATTAATGGCATCCGCTTCAGATTTAGATTTTCTCGTTTCCTCCCAAAAATTTAGAGAAGCCCGGAGGTTTCAAGCTAATAGAAGGAGTCATTACACAGCCCCCGGCTCCCTCCCATTTGATAGGCCCTCAGGGAGAATGATCAACGGACAATATTTGGGGATGACTTCGACGAATCTACTAAAACAGTATTATTCCCAAGATGTAAAATGAGCTCTTAAAATCTTTTAGCTCTTATTTAATGCAAGTTAGTCACCATTACCTGTACAATTTTATTTATAAAATAAATGAGATGTTTCAAAGATATTAAAAAAGACTTTCAATTTCATTCCTAAATAGCCAGTGTCATGATCCGATGATGGGAAAATGATTAGGAGAAAAGAATCTAAAATAGCCAATGGCTTTTGGCATATTGAATTTACAAACGTGGGTTTCATTTTCATTTTGATAATTATCATTTTACGAAAAGGGAAATGATGTTTGTTGATAGTTATATGAAGATATTTTTTTAAAGTGAAATGATAAGGTTTTTAGAGAGAAGTGAATTTTCTAGCCTTATAAAGTGATGAATAAGCCATTCCTTTTGACTTTGACTTTTGCTTTCAGGTAGGATTGGTGCATGATTAAACCATTCATATAACTCAAAAAGATGATATTTACTTGTAACGTGTAGTGAAACGAGTTTTTCTACCATTTTTTCCTCTTCACAAAATGCAACACACGCACAAAGGAAATTGGGAAGGAAGAGGAGACGGATATGGGATGATAATGATATGAAAAAATTGCACAAAAGTGCAGTTTAGAAAATTGTAGAAGAGTTTTAAAATGCATGTTTTTGCATGAGTTAGTCTTGTCAGAGAGGAAAGATAAATTCGTGAAACAAAAAATGAAAGTTTATTAGAATATTAATTGTCTAATTTGATATGGATATGAATTGGTCAAGAAGAGGTTGATAAATCTGGTAATAAATTAGGAGACTTTGACACTTACTATTTTAGACTGACTAGAACCAAGTGGGGGGTGAAGACAATAAAATCAATTTGATTTGCATTACATTTTTAGTGCAAAAGCGTAGAGAAATTTTTGATTAGGTAATCAGGAAGGAATTACGAAAACTTATTTGCTAATTTGGTTAAGACAAGTAATTGGGGTAAGCTTGTCAATTTTTCTAACCATCACAATAATTACTGTCCCGTCTCCCATCAACCTTTAAAATAGCTATCTTCACACGTTTAATCATCTCATTAGCTCATGACTCATGTTACTCATTTGTAATCTGAACGAATGCCAAATGAATTGAGTTGAATAACAATCTCTCAAGTTCAATGCTTCTACGTGAAAGATTTTCATTCAGTGATTAGTAGCTACTTGTATAGTCGTGAGAAGTAAATAAAAAGGTAGACTTTCTGTAATGATATGGGTCTTACCCTTTTGGCTAGTTGATTGTCACGATTTCTTTAAATATGGGAACCGGAATCCAATCCAAGTCATTAATAGATAATTATTAGGTGTAAAATTTTAAGTCGGAGGAGAATGAAAGTGTAATTAAATCACGTTCACACCTAAAAATTCAAATGACCTTTGAAAAGGACCTGTGCACAGGTCCTTACACGTATTGTGTAAGCTTATTTGAAAGCTGACATTAGAAAATATGTAGAAAATTGTTTACAAAAATGACAATTTTTTAATCATAAAAAATGGCGAAGGCACTTGTTAAAAAGTAAAGAATTTTCAAAGCCACAAAAGTAAAATTATTTGGCAACTCTTCTTCATTTTTTCAACCCAATAACCTCCAAGTAATTTGGCAAGGTCGACACGAAACCACAAAGACATTCCCAAACATTTTATATAATCCGTTTCAAACCTCAGAAATTAATTGGATTAACCTTTTGTGTATTATGTGGAGCATAAAGAAAAAAATAGTAATTTTTCTACATTTTATAGCTACATCAGACACAGTGCGTTTCACTCTTCAACTACTAATTTGTCTCTGAAGCGGCGAATGCAATTTCATATTTAATACTTAATATTGTTAAAGCATTTAATTAGTCTAAGTTAATTAAGTGTATCATCATTAAAAGAAATAATTAAGACAAGTTGTGAACAACCAACTTCCTGTAAAAGTAAAAGTTTTACTTTATTTTTTATGTCCACTCATCTCTCCTCTTCTGATGACTTTTAAATCTCTTTTAAATCAAAATAGTCATTAGCTTTTAAACAATTTTCCTTTTCATCTAAAACAATTACTATTTCGCCCGGAAGTAGAAACAATAAATCACGTCTAAACAAACATATTGACATTGGGTGGGTGTCCATTTCGCCAAGTTTGAGATGAGATATCTCTCATATTTGTCTAAAGAGAGACAAGAAAAAATTATACTTTTATGACAAGGAAGGAAATGTGAGGATTCGCATTATTCGCAATTCACGTCCAACCCATAATGTACTTAAGGGTACCTAAACAAAGTGCTCTGCCCATCTAAAATCTGTTGATTGTCAAAGGTAAAATTAAATTAAATACCACATGCCACACACTCATAAACGCAAACTTGTAAATTGTCAACAATTACTTTAAAGTGTGATTTTAAAATTTTAAAAATGAGGAAATTATTATAAAATAAAATAAAAGCTACTAATATATTAGCTAATGATCTCCTTTTAAGAAGCTATTATTTTGCATAACGGAAAAGCAAACAATTTTTAATGTAATTACAATTAGCTTACATAAGAACGGAAGGCTGCTACTATTATTCCATTACGTAATATTTTTTGTCCTTTTGCCATTTTAAAATATTACGATTTACAATTATGACCTTTTAGACAAAATGCATAGTCCTTTTTTCTCCGATTGTGTGAATCGATAAGGATATCAATGCACATGACAATGCTGATAAAATACAAGTTCAGTTGTGCGCTGTCGGCATAAAAGGTCGAAGTATTTTTGTAGACCAAAAAGCTTATATGAAAAACCGCGATGCATTGGGACCTGTTGTAAAATTTGACAATGCACTTTCTTTACCTCAAGTCTACCTGATTATTTATCAGTTTCGCTCTTTTTACTATCAATCTATGCGAGGCTCTGGTCTTGAAGCTCTTGTCATGTCACATTACAAACAAGCAATTTGAAAGCGTCTAATGAACGCATTTACCTTTAACTTTCTTTGCAAAATATATCAATTTGTTTGTACGTAACTGCTTTTGAAGGGAGTAGTCGTCTAGTATGAGATGGATTAGGCTTAAGGCCCACTCCCTTTGCTTCCTCAACAATCAACTTCCCCTCCTACTTTACTCTGTTAGACTGATAATGGATAGGATGATATAATTTGTATTCAGTAAGCGTATCATAACAAGCATATTTATGAAATAGTTCATACAGAGTTGACCTGTTCACGCGACTTGCTAACGTGTCAACGTTAACAGAAGCTCTTTAGCTACTGTTAAATTGTTAGAAAAATTTATATAAGGAAAGTACATTAGATAAGATATGCATCCGGTGACAGGGAACGCTTTACATTTTCATTAATAATCAGAGTAAGTTTGAAGGTGGAACAACAAGGGACGCTCCACTCTCTTCTTTATCTTCAAAAAAATATTTCATTGCGTCATTGAAAACGTTTTGGGAAAATTTCCCACGAAAGATTTTTGGTAAGGACGCGTGCCCCTCAATTCGAGTTAAATATTTGGGGTATAAAAAGCGAATTTTTGGGTGGAGGTCCATCTTCAGTTTGAAAGTGGTTGTGGCTGTGCTTGTGTTTATTATAGCCTTGGCTTTTCTTAGACTGAATAAGTGATCGTGAGTGATTTATGGAGTGGGTTTAAGTTTCGGATGAAGCGGAAAATAATCATGAAGTTACTTCTGGTAAGAAATGCAATCAATTTGGCATGGAATAGCTTTTATAAAATGTGATTTGGGCAGGTTCTCGCAACAGCGATTACGCTGGCTAGTGCCGGAAGCCGATATCGTAATGAACACAGACATTCGGAACGGGAGAGGGAGAGAGAAAGGGAGAGGGACCGCAGGGCGAATTTAGACTATGACGATATCGAAACCGCAGATCAAGACCAAGTGGAGAGGTTCGACGAGCCCAAAGTGTCCAATAGAATAGGCGTTTATTCAACAGTTCATACATTCCAAGCTAAGAATAAGGCTCAAAGAAGGCATTCAAAGCATGCCGTGAAGGATTCGGAAGCACAAGGGACGCATTACGAAGGCGCTCATTATGGAGCGCATTATGCCGGACTGCAACAGATTCAACCCCAAGTGCAGCAGATTCATACGCATGAACTGTTAACGAGTCAGGGATTAGTGCCAATTTATCAGAATCAGCTTACCGCAGGCCCGGGCGGGGGTAATATTGTTTTGACGAGTGGATTAGGCGTTACCGGTTTGGGTGAAGGTCACAATCTTCATGCACATCATGCTCCACTAATCGTTACCGGAGGTGGAGGAGGAGGACCACAACTTATTCACGCAAATCCAGCGGGAGTTGGACCTGTCCCTGGGCCAGAGAATGATTTGGGAGCGGATATAACTAAAAGCGTTTATGTATTTTCCCCTCCGCCAGGTAAGAAATCAAGCTCCTTTTTATTATGCAACTATTTAATTCAAATTAACTCATTCCAGATCCATTCGACTACGCCCTTCCCCGCCAAACCCTTTCTAAGCTTCCTCCCCGAACCGAGGTTTCGGCGGTCCAATTGACGAACCCGGCGTCTTACCCGTCGCTCACCACCACCCCGGACCCGTTCAATACCAACTAGGTCCACAGGAAGAGCTCCGAGGCAACATCGACTACGGCCCCGCCCTCCAACCTCAGTACGAAACCGCTCATCACCACCACCCCTATCAACTAGAAGAGTACCAAGATGATTCTCACATAGCCGCATCTCATCCCCTATCCCAGAGAAGTCAAGGGAGGGAAGTTGATGCCGGTGTTTCGGGCATTTAAACAGTTTTAAAACTGCAGCCATTTACTTTCTCCAGATTTTTTATACCAAAACGTGACATTAGCTATTTATTTTTAGACGGTCATACATACATGGGTAGAAAAGGAAAACTACTTCTTCCTTGTCAAACTAGTCTGAAGAATGGAAAGTTAGTTTTGAGCAAAGAGCTCTACACGAGTCGCATCACACAGCAAGATTATCACCTTCATATTTAAATGAATGGGGCCTGTTAGCCTGCATGACTGCGTTTGGTTGTTGTCTTCTTTTCATTTTCTACTTTTTTATGTAAAATAGCTTTGTTGTGTGCTCGTGCCCACTCCTTCAATCTTAAATATGAACGCTGATGGTTGAGATTTCATAACCTGATATCCTTTCTGGTAAAATCAAA
>JAHZMU010000731.1:0-10755 GCA_027743725.1 Rambutsinella grinnellia | reverse complement strand
CTCATTCTTTAACATGTTTCCCACACTTCTTACATTGCATTAACCATCCTTTGATAAAGAACGAGCAAAAAAGCGAATTATGTTGGATGCTTGCACAGATCGAAAATAATCATTCTTTCTTTCAGTTTACTTACTATTTCATGCCCGTATTAAGTTGCACAATCCAAGGGAAAATATATTTCATGCATCACGTTTTGCTTTCCTAATACGTTTACATCACTTTCATAGTATCTGACTCGGGGAGCATTCTAATATTCTTCTGAACTAGTGAAAGCCTTAATAAAAATGAACAGCATTTTTTGACAGAGAGAAAAAGAAAACAAGTTAGTTTCACATGGAAAACGTTCCCTCTATATCCGTGCCGCTTGTCACTTCCACGCTCAGTAAGTTGATGCATGCTGGGCCTGGAAGTTGAATATTAGCAATTGAAACCTAACATGTGTTAAGCTGCAGGCTCTTTTCATGTTTTTCCTTTCACTATACATCTAGCAAAAACACGAGATGTCCAAAATGTTTAACTCCGACGGAATCCAGTTAAAGAATATGTAATTTGATGATATAAACAAATTTTTAGCTGCAATCATTCGTGACTGAGTGATCATAGTCGTTTACACTTATTAATTATGTATTTTAATTTAGGTAAAATTTGCTGGCTCACCTTCCGGCCCTAAAACATTCAGAGCCAACTGTTCGTCTCGTAGACCCAGGTGCACCATATCTCTCACCCACGTAACATTTATAGGATTTTCGGTCCCCCCACATATTTCAGGGATGATCACATTAAAATCGGAATTTGAAGAGTGACATAGCAAAGCCACCACCATTAGAACCTTGAGATTCCATTGGTTCGTCAAAGACGAATATAAAATAGTCTTACAATGTAAACCCTGAAAACCACACGGACTGCTAGCGTGTCTAGCCATATCGGTAAAACTTTATACACTCCTCATAAAATAAGATTCTTTCGCGTCAGGAGAAAACGAATGAATTGAATACGGTGGTTTTATGACTAGGACTTTATCTCCTCATTATTGCACCGCATTATGGGAAACTCACTATTTTCTATTACATGGATTTCACTTAAATCAGTCAATATCTCGGGGGGTTTCCAGTTCCCCTCCCAATCATGCTGAAAAGGTATTTGCTGGATTGAACCCTGTCATATCTAACCTGGCCCCATTCTGTTGGATTATTCGATTCAGGTAGAATTCAATTCAATAAAATAGTTTTTGGTTTAGCTTTTCTCCAGAGGTTCACTTTTCGGAATGTAAAAATTTCGATTCCGCTGTTCAATCCTCCAGCCAGATCTGTAACAGACAACAAAGTGAAAGTCAAAAATAGGTAAAAAGGTCAAAGTCGGCATCAAACACAGGTAACTTTATTTAAAAACTTAAAACCTCAATCACTTATACGTGCTTGGGAAAATCTACAATATTTTATTTATTTTCAAGCTAAAATGCAAAAAAGTCAAGCATTAATATCTGTATCTACAATTTATAACTAAACGACCTTTCAAAACTACTTAAACGTATCGAATGCTACATAAAAGCTTACAAAAATTCTTAGATATACGATAATCCACGTCTTTCCTAAAGCCAGTGTTTTTCCAACACAAGTTATGTCCGCTACAATTTGCATTTTCCTATATCGGCAAGGGAAAGTAAGATACGAGGTAAAATAGATTTATTACACTCCTTCAATCCATAAAAGATCCCTTTTAGCTGTGTAAAATGTACAGGTTATTTCTTGCAGACGCAGACTGGCTTTGGCCTAATCTATGGAATGAATCCGACATTGTATAATAATCATTATGATAGTAAAAAGATCTTTTATGGCAGTTTTATGTCAGTCTAAATGCGGTACTTATAACTTAATACAATCTAAGAAAAAATCCTGTGGGTTGTATGGTTGTACTTGGTATAAAGTGGACATATACATTTCAGAAAATTGGATGGGTACCGTCTTCTGCTGTAGTCCCAGAAGGAGAATTTTTGCGAAAAATGTTATTACTCGACGCAACTATGCTCAGCAGTAGGTTAGGCAAGTTTGTTAGCGGTTTTCTAGTTATAGAGTGGAGCAGTTTAAGCCTGGCTGTGTCTTAAAGACCGACAAGGCCAAGTTAAACGGTTTTTTTTGGGGAAGGTAATGCAAATTACTATTTTTCATGAAAAGGCTACCTTAAGTGAAACGGTGAAAGTCTCCAATCGCAATTCAATGTGCGTATGTGGGATGAAATTGGTATGCCCCATGTTGTGTTTTTAGATTCAGTGCGATATGCTTATTGACGCTCGACCCTTTAGGATATAAAAGTATCTCATGGTCAGATCAGTATTTGCTTAAAGATATTTTTTGTACATAAACATAAAAACAAGCCAAAGTAGCAATCATTTACGTATGTTTGCAATTCTGGAATGTTGGGGTATGTTGTAATTTGCACTTATAATCAAAGACAAAGTGCTTCTACCATTATCCGACCATTCTGTTATTCAAGTATCAATTTTTTTTGCATATCTAATGCAATAATTATTGATTACGAATAGGAGTAGCTTCAAATACCTGCCATTTTGTCTTTGTCGTACTAGACTGCTCCCATTTTGTGTTGGATTACTGTAGTATGACATATATGACAAGGTTTGGCAATAAATCCATTATATTGTGACATTTAAAATAGTTGGTTGCATCAAGTATAAGAGAATGAAATGTGTAATATTGTTATTTTGTGGCTATTTTTGCATTTAGTTCTATGTTGAAACATTGATGGATATAAGATATTTAGATGAAGGTAGTTTTACAAGGGCTCTGGCTCCAAAAATTCTTCGAAAATAACAGTAATTGAATAATATTATTGATTGTTATTGTACAAATGTCAAATGATTCATTACCCTCGTATAGAGATATATTTTGTTCACATTGACAAAGAAGAATTGATTGACTTTGAGCAACATTGTCTAAAGATCTCTTTGTGCTAAATCAAATACCTGAGAACAATGACTCGTGACTAAAAATAGAGGTTATCAGATACAGAGTAGAACATAAACTAGAAGCAAGAAAATGTTTGCACTTGTCTCTTGATCCCTGCTCTAAATGGTAACCTGACACCGTAGTCTGAAACACTTCTGCTTTCACTTTCTAATGGAGCAGGGAAACCTTTGGTTTGGTTACGTACATAAATTTTCACAAAGTTATGGTGTGGTAAGTGGTGTTTGGCAAGTTGGTTCACCCCTTCTGTATTCTACCTGCACACTCCATTACTTGATAACTCAGCGAGCGATTACTGCATCCTAACATCATATCAGTCTAAAAATTGAATGAACATCTATCATGCATAATAGATGATGCTTTATTCCTGAATTTCAAAAACCAAAAGTGACGCGCACGTTGTTGCTCTGTAGAACCACATAAGTATATAATCACTAGTAGGGAAACCGGATGCAAAGCATCCTGTTCAATAATTTCTTCTTAGTACAAAGCATTTACCCAGTTACAAGCTAAAAATATCAGAACAGATAGAACTCTATACGTTGCGGAATTTCCTAGAAGTTTTCGTAAATTTTTGCCTTTTTCTATACTTTCACCTTTGAAAAACCAGTTCTGGTAATCCGTTTAATACCAGAAGAATTAGTTTTTAAATCAGTTCATAGAATTTCATAAAAGAGAATAATTTCTCGCGTCTTTGCTCTCTTCTTGTGCTTCAGTTAATATAAATATTATGGAATTTGAAGCCCATTCTTTTCATGGAGCCCAGTCAACCACACAAGATACTGGAAGAATGTCGTATTTCATCGGAAAATAGTATTTTCAAAGAAGTTAATAATACTATTGATTCTATTTGTAGTTCGACAAAAGGAGAAAACGCCAAATAATGTAATTTGACTTGAGATGCTGCAAATACAAAAATGACTATGAGGACCGCATACGAGTTGACGACTACCGATAAGAAAATTTACGAGCTGATAATGCAAAAGTGAGGGAATTGACTTGGTGAAAGAATTTCCTTCAAAGTAATGAAATCGAATTCTTTGAAAGTTTGCTGGTTATGTTGAGCAGAAGCGCGCATAAAAACAATCCTAAGATAAGGAATCCATTCTATAAGAATAGAAGTTGGAAGAATATGGTGGTGTGGCAAAATATTTTTTCGCCAAATTGTCTGCCATACATATGAGGGTATTCATGAGGTTGATAACCATGAATGTATTTTGAGGTTATTGAAATGATCTGCTGACAATGATTTGATGTGCTGACGTCAAGTGACAATGTGGTAGACCTTCTTATTGGATAAAATAATAGGATCGGAGATTTCGTTTGAAAACTATGCAGAAACTAAGTAATAAAGTTTTATCGCTTAAAATAAGAAAACGCCAAGTATATCAAAATTGACGAGAAGATCAGAATAACATTTGGATTTTTTCAGATTCCTGCCAAATCCGGTCAAACAATAATTTGATATCACACACTTTTGAAAGTTAAAACGCAAATTCTTTTGGATTATGATATCAGCGTTAATTTTTCTATCAAACCTAATGACTTGTTATGAACTTAACGTGGCGCTTCATAAATATCAAACCTAATCATAGTCACTCTAAAGGATTAGAATTTCCTTTAGTTACAATCAACTCAACTGTCATTGGTTATGTCATGACTATCAATTCCAAGTACACTACGCCGTATCTGCATGCAAGCTAAATTGGCAATTTAAATTCAAAAAAAGTTTCTTTTTCCCTGAGAATAACAAGTTTTTATTAAAAAGTTACTTGCCTTTCTCAACCCCACCTTTGCAGAAACTCCCCTATCCCAATAATCATTTTCTTCACTGGCTGTCACAAACACAAAGAAGCTATGCCGAATTTGTCAGAGAACTGTTTGTCAAATACATATTTACTCTCACGATGACTTGATACTCACTTCACTGGTTCTGTTTAGATGTCTTTATTTGTATCATTTCAAACAACTCACAGTTTTTTTGAAGTCACTGAAGAAAAAACAAGTTTCACTTTCCCCGTCTAATATCCCTCTTTATAAACCCAGTTCTTTTTCTTCACTTCACGTCACACAAAACAAACCACGAACGAAGGCTACAAAAAGACTGAAAAGTTTTCTTCTTTTGACAAGTTGGAACTCCCCCGTAAACTAAATGCCTTTTCTGAATAAATATGTCCTTATCCTTTACTTTCACTTCCTTCCGTCAATATTATTTCTTTGTCGTTAAAGTAAATGTGGCTTTCCACAGAGTGATATGATACATGATCCTTGAAAGAGAGCGTTACGCCATATATTTCTCGACAGTTCTGCAACAGCAAGCGAGAAAATCGCTATTTTATTTACTCCAACTTTCTCCTTTCTCTCCGACTTTAAGTAAGTATTTTATGTGGATAAAGTTGGTGACTTTGCATTGACGAAGTGGATTATTATGTCGCTTCTTATATTATTCCCAGCACAAATTTTAAGAGTGTAAAAACTATGACTGCTTCTTGGAGCAAGTCTACTGTCAGACTGGGGCTTAATACTGGCTGACAGTTCTGCAACAGCAAGCGAGAAAATCGCCTTTTTATTTACTCCAACTTTCTCCTTTCACTCCGACTTTAAGTAAGAATTTTATGTGGATAAAGTTAGTGACTTTGCATTGACGAAGTGGATTATTATGTCGCTTCTTATATTATTTCCAGCACAAATTTTAAGAGTGTAAAAACTATGACTGCTTCTTGGAGCAAGTCTACTGTCAGACTGGGGCTTAATACTGGCAAGTAATCTTGTTAAGTCAAAGGTATGGGTAGTGGGAACGGTTCGCTTGAACAATGAAAACCTTGTGCTATATGGGAGAAAGCTTAGTCTACCAGTTGCAAGGAGATATGAACGTTACCTCATCTGGAAGCGAAATGGCTATAGCCCCTTCCATATATCTTTCAGTGGGCCTACACAAAGTCAGGCATACGCGTAGAAAGAAAAATGATAAAATTATGGTTTTGTACGTAGTAAAAACACAGGTTTTGCTGTATGAAGAATGCACAATATTTTACTTACTTCTTACATTAAAGTAAACTGTAAACTACACAGGGTTCTGGTGCCCACGTATGTTTGGCGGTTTTCATGTTTGTAAAATATGTTCTTTTAGAGTTATTCTCTCTTGCCGTAGTATTTTCCAGGATTTGAAGTTATTTTTGAGGTATGAGTAACTCGAACAGTTTTATACACTTTCTCCACCTTGGATGTGGTTAGTTTTATATAAAAATCATTAAAGGTTGATATTGCCCTTGATAAATAATCGAGCTTCCGCTTTTCTACTGTAATTCCAGTACTTTTATAGAAAAGTTCTGTTTCATAATTTATATTTTAAAGCGCTTTATAATACTGTTTAAATAAACAGGGCTTGAGTTTTTCTTTGGCCTTTGCCCCTACGTTTCTCAATTTTCTCGTGTACGTGATACCAATTTATTTCTGGTTTGCCTTTCTGCTTCTTCCTTATATGTGACACCATACTTCATTTATTAGAAACTGGTGGCCTTCCCATTCGTGAAATATAAAAACGGAAGACATAAAGTGCATTTAAAGAGTTGTTCAAGAGCGATGGAAAAATATCTCGTAAACGGAGATGGTGAATGTAAAGTTATATAATTTTAGATAAGCCTTCATTTGAGTAGCCCGTCTTTGTTCACTGATTATTATATGTATTCATATAATTTAATAGGATACAGCTTGGTTTTAAGGCATTTTTTCTAAGATTTCTTTTTTCCAGAGAGAGAGACAAATGCGAAGGGCTATATTAGAAATAAAAATTTCCTTTTTATATTATAGGAAATGTGTGATGATGCTGGTGGCTGTCATCAACACCATTATCATCACTGAATCCAAACCCGCCTTCAGGATTAAAAATATAAGCTAGTGAGAGGCTGCACTTGTGTACCGCTAAGAAATATCTTATCGACTAGATTTAACTTGCCGAGTTGTGTTTTTTGCTTCATTAGGGAAAAGAGACGACAAACGACTGGTTCTATAGATTCGCGAATATTTTTTGTCTCGGTTCATGTTTTTAAGACGAAGAAGAATGGCGCGCAAAAATGCTCGCCTTCTTTTTTTCAAGATGGCATATATAACCCATCGCTGAATAAACGAAGCTAGTTTTCACTTTCGGAGAGAACGAAGGGATAATAACGCAACCCCAATTTTATTCAAACCGCTCATACCAGCATCATATACTCTTGTGACTTTCTATATTTCAGAGAGAAATGGCTGAAGTTGGAGGAGAAAGTTGTTTTGTCTTGGAAAAGTTGGTAGCCATTTTCTCTTGCGGTTTCAAGATGTAGTGCTTATGAATCTGTGGCTTTTCGTACAAGGCTGCTTATGATGACGACATAGTTGGAAGGTGGAAGGTGGTTGAAACGTGTGGAAAACCTGGACCACTGTCTTTAGGGAGTTTTCTCTTTGTCATTCCATCCGCTTCCTCGCCACTCTCCATTTACTCGGAGAGTACATATTGATCAAAAATATTTCGCAAAGTATATCGTCAAAGATTTTCAAGATGTGAGTTGTGTGTGGTCCATTAACTGCGAAATGGTTATAGATTTAACTCATTATCTTTTATGCTTCAAGGTAAAATCTGTGAAAGTATTTGATCGAGGTAAGAAACTATACCATTAGCTTATCTCCACCTACAACTTTTACCATTCTTTACTAAAATAGGTACTTGAATGGGGTGATAGAACTATATTTTCTCTCAAAAGGGGTGAAGCTATTTCACTCCTAATTTATTTCGGAGAAAGTGTCCGCGAAACAAAAACAAGGGCAAATTTCTATGAATCTCCTTTTCCCATTCTAAATCTTTTGGGCTGTGACAACCTCTACCAGCTGCAATAAAAGTTAAGAGAAGGCATGGGAGAGTGAACCGAGAAAGATTTTATTATGCTTATTTATATCTAGCAAGGCCAGACTGCGACTGCAGGCGGGTAGGTGAGCTAACACCTTTTGTTCCAAGATAATAGCTTCGAATGGGAATTTGATATTCTTCTCAAGTCCTCATTGAGTTCTTAATTAAATTCGGTTGTGTAAAGCACTGAAATAGAACCAAAATAAAACTCAAGATAAATGGCCCGGTGTACCGGAGCGGAACGTAAGTTAGTGGGAGAAAAGGAAAACGCTATTAATTCGTTTCACAAGTCTAGGATGTTTTGGAAACTGATAAGAAATTTATCAACACGTTATCAGCTCAGGAATGCGAATTTCAGAGATGTCTTGCCCTTGATNGAACGTAAGTTAGTGGGAGAAAAGGAAAACGCTATTAATTCGTTTCACAAGTCTAGGATGTTTTGGAAACTGATAAGAAATTTATCAACACGTTATCAGCTCAGGAATGCGAATTTCAGAGATGTCTTGCCCTTGATGGAAACATCAGGCGAGGAGAAATTGCGAAATGAGATTTTGTCCTAGTCAAATACAACGTTTCAATTTCAGGTGAAATCGTCATTGGAAAACTGAGGATAGGAATTGGATGGAACTGCTTCTTTCATTTTTATGCAAAATTCATTGATTCTTCCATTTTGCTCAATGATTGCTTCAATAAAAATAACAAAACTCTTGACGCCACTGAATCCTACACTTTTATGAGAAATGTGAAGAGAAGTTTGGTGTATTGTGCAATGTTATGAAATATTCAAGAGTAGAAAAAGTGCAAGTAAGTAGACTCGTCGTGTAATATTACATGGAGTCAAGTAAGCGTAACCTTCTCTTCTTTTTATTAGAGGGAGCCAATGAACGTTGGGAGAAAATGGACTGCTTTCCACTTGGAAAAGAAATGGACGTGATATGATGATGAAATGGCATAAGTGATGATGATATGAATTATAGATCTGACCGAAAGAACAAGTGGTTTGATGAGCGAGATGGGAAAAATACATGTCCCTTTTGACTTTTTCACTTTGCAAGTGGCGGAAGAACCTTCTCCCCTTGAGAATAATGGACGAGTGAAAGCCTTCCCGGCATATTTGTGTGAGTGGAAGGAGGTCATAAAAAATAATATGCTTGCTTATACCCACTTGTGCAATTTTCCCTTACAATGCCTTGCAGTCATTCCAGGTAATATTATATGTACGAGATGGAAATTAATTCAGAGGTGTAATGAAAGCACATGAATGTAAATACATAATGTTAGAGTGAAGGTGGTAAGTTAGGAATAACTTATGTGAGCTATAGAACAATAAAAATTTATAGAAATGAGATACGAGGGTAAATGATATGCTGCACTTATAACGATTTATCTCCCCGTTTGCAAATAGTTTTTGCGAAAAAACCTACATCAGCAGTGAAAGCAAACACTAGCCTCTAATGGGCAAAACAAGCTCTAAATTGCACACACTGATCTAGATATACCCAGAGGAATTCCAATCTTTGTTTTCTCCTGGAGAAATGTTGGTAGCATACTTTATTTGTTTAGTTTTGCTTTACTTTCACAGTTTATGAGTTTACCCCTTTTTATGAGCTTACTCGGTTGAGTTTGTGTGTGAAAGGATGTTTGTTCAAGGGGAGATTGTTTTGTAGAAAGTAAAACCATAGCTTTCCTTAAACATTAGTTCTGGCACTCAAGGGAAGTTTGCAGATTAATTTGAAATTTAAATGTTGATCGAGCTGGAAGTAATAAAAACCAAACCTGTTAATTTGACAACTTGAGGATAATTCAATTTTTCATTAATTTTATGAGGCAGAAAATCCAGGATACAATTAAGTTTTTACTACTGTTGGAAGTTTCATATCAAGGGTTCCCATGTGCTTGAACTTGGTAAGATTCTTTACTGATGATACCGGTGACCGGGTGCAGTTTACTGACAAGTCTTTAATATACTTTCTCCATAAGTTTTTATAGGCTCAGTTCTAACGCTTTATTGGGCTAACCTTGTTGTCACTTGTACACTAGATAGTATGCAAATGGCCAGTGTGTGGATTCTCTTGTCTTTGTTATAAGTGGGTAGGCCAATCAAATGAATTTTTAATCATTATGTATCGATCTGCTTTTCATAGTATTGTCCCCTCTTCACTGCTTACAATAACATTAATTTCTTTATAGGACTATTTCGGATGACCGATGCACGCAACTGTGTAGAAGAAAGTAGTAAAAATAAAAAGAGAAATTGTACTACTTTATATCATTCATTATTAATGATAGTCATAGTATTGTCCCCTTTTCACTGCTAACAATAACATTAATTTCTTTATAGGACTATTTCGGATGACCGATGCACGCAACTGTGTAGAAGAAAGTAGTAAAAATAAAAAGAGAAATTGTACTACTTTATATAATTCATTATTAATGATAGGCTAAGGAATACTGAACTCACTGTCTATATTGCAATTGCAATTCGTCTGATTCAGTAAATACTTATGAATGCTTAAGTGAAAGTGGTATGGGTACGATGCTTTCAGTCTTTAAATTTTTAAATTGCTGAAAACGTGTTGTTTAGACACATTATCAACTGTAATATGGACATAGGAATTTTGTCGTGCCAATGATCGAGAAAATGATAGCTATTCTAGTTTCAATTTGGAAAACGGGGTCAGACACTACCAGCAAGTTTTAATTGATAAAATAGGACATTTATGTTTACTTTTCAGTAGGACATTAGCTTCCTGTTTTCTACACTATTAAACTTGATGTTAGTATGAGATATAAGGGAAGGAACATGATTACCCTTATTATTATCATTGCCACTTTCTAGCTAAATCGTCAAATATTAGGACTTTAGAACATGTTTTAGGACTATTGTCTGAAATGAT
>JAHZMU010000730.1:0-11195 GCA_027743725.1 Rambutsinella grinnellia | reverse complement strand
CGAGACATTCGGGATATGATTCCAACAAGCTCGAAAAATCCATCAATGTACTTTGCAATGGCTTATAGTCTGACCTCAGCACTTTTTAAGTTATGGAATGTCTACCTCTTCTGGTTTCAAAAAGAACAGTTCCTCAAAATTGTGAATTTTATAATTGACGAAGAAAATTATTTTCCACGTCCGGTTGCATGTAAAAGTGGATTACTTTCAAAGATTAGGAGCACAACTGTAATTGCTTATGGAACGGCTCTTATCTTTGCTGGATTTGGAATAGGCTCATGGTTAACCAAGAAGGGTGTGACAAAAGCTCATATTTCAAGCTGGAGTGTGCTGTGGTGGTGGAATACGACGATTGAAGATGGATATTACAATTTCTTTATAAATGAAGGTCGGAAACTGGATGACATTTGGTTGGATACATTAATCGGAATTTTAGCCGCTGCTGGATTTTTTCAAAGGCGAATTTTATCAGCCAATTGTGACTTTCTGATGATGGTTGTCGTGCTCACTTTACGATCCCCTGTTAAAGCTTTTGTCGCAAAGTTGAAAATTGATTCGCAAATATTAACCGAAGATGCTCTTGGTGTTGATGTCAATGCTGAAGGGATAAGCTCTGATTTTAAAGTAGGTCATGGCCTAATTCATGGAAATTGGGAGACTTTGCGAAAGCAATTTTGGACTTTGAAATCCCTTGCATTCCTTCTAAACGAGCTTTTAGGAGCAAGCTTGGGATATTTCATTATACAGGCTATTGTATACTATGCTGTGTCATTGGATGAGATATTTGGGGAGGCGAACCCAGATTGGAGTAAAATTGTTAGGATAATGCTGTACTTTGGATCAACCATAATGACGCTTTTGTTGGCGGCTGATATTTGTCATCAGGTATAGATTAATTACTAAATAATTGCTACTGCAAATTTTAAAATCATTTTTCATAAATAGATGGACACTTTAAAAATCTGGTTTTCTATCGAAGCCAATAAGAAATCCATCTCACTGGAGGAATTGTACCTGACGATGTCAGAGTTGGATTATAATGTCATATCATTCAAAGCCAGCAATGTCTTTCCAGTAACATATTCCATCTTAGCGGCAGTAAGAAAGCTAAATTATCTGTATTTGTTAAACTCATCATTGATTACTCAATGTAATTTTTGTTGGTTTACAGATCTTGAGTGTATTTGTCACCTACTTTATCATTTCGGTTCAAGTATAAGCGGACAATGATTGAAGGAATGTCAAAGGAGACAAGGTCACTTAAGCCAAAAATGTTGAAAAATGCATTATAATAATATTCAAAGGTTAAACATTTCGGAAAGGACCTAAAAATAAATTTTAGCTTATCAGATTTACAATCATTGACTTAATGGATTTAATTTAACGCATAAAGTGCGCTTCTTATCATAAATTATATGCTTATTCATGTTCCTTTACTCGTCTGACATCGGAGAAAGCACTTGAATTTAAATATATGTAACAGCAAAAATGCAGAGCTGCAAACTTTTCCAAACTCCACACTCAAAATTGATTCCCACTCCAAATCTGAATTTATCCCAGTATTTCAAAGTATACTTCAACTTTGCTTTTTACCTTTGCGTTTCTCCATTTCGATTAATATTAGCTTCCAACAATGAGCCTAGACTCAAGCCAACTACATACGAAGCCTATAGCCGACATTCCCAAAAGTTAATTTGCTTTTTCACAACTTTCCTCAGCTTATTCTGGATGCTGGCCGATATTCGCAACTCAATTCCGAGGAAGACAAATTCCAAAAATCCAGCCATGTACCTAATGATGGTTTGCAGTGTAGTTAGTGGTTTATGCAGGCTTTCCATAGTAAAGCTCCTCTTTGTCAACAAAAAGCAATTTGTGGAAATCGTCAATTATTTGAGTGATAAAGAAAATTGCGTTCCCCACCACACATTTAAGGACAACATATCAAGGTCAAAGTTGAGGTCATCGTCTGTGAGAAATGTCATCCTTTTTTACTCACATGCAGTATTTTATTCAGTTGTCGAGTTCATTTCCTGGATAACCAAAAAAGGAATTGAGGAGGGTAATCATCACGTTTCCGTCTCTTATTGGTGGAATATAATGGTTGAGGAAGGATATGAAAACTTTTTCATAAGTGGAAAAAGCTCAGTTCCCATTTTGGATACAATTGTAGGTATTTTGTCGGCTATAGGTTATCTCCAAAGGTAAAATTGAATTAAGCTCTTGTAAAAACTTTAATATCATATTTCACTGTTTTTAGACGCATCCAAAAAGCTTACACATATTTCCTTTTGATGACCATCGTTATCATCATAAGATCGTCAGTGAAAGCATTTGCAGTATCCTTAAATGTGAATACTGAAACTCTTCTTCTGGATAATAGCAAGGTTGGGAAGAATCTAAAAAGACAAGAGTCGATTGGCCTTCTCAATCCAAACTGGGCTTGTGTCAGAAAGCAATACGGAGCTCTGAGGATTCTAACGCATTTAGTTAACGAATTAATGGGAACAACCTTCGGCCTCTACTTGGTTGAATCTATGTTATACTATGCGATCAAGTTTGATGAAGTTTTCACATCCAAAGATTCCGATTGGATGAAAACGATTACTTTTATGATTTACTTTTCAAACATGATTGCGATTTTGGTTATGGCTGCGGATATTTGTCATTTGGTAAGTTGGGTACTAATTGCATAATTGATGAATATCTTATTTCAAGTTTGTGAGCAGATGGAAACAGTTAAAACCTGGCTATCCTTTGAATTCAATAAGCGAACTATATTCTCCGAAGACCTTTACCTAACTTTGAATGAAGTGGACTCGAATATTATTGCCATCCGTGGGAATAACGTCTTCCCCATTACTTTTTCTTTGTTGGCTCACGTAAGCGTTTTATAATTGAGAAGTTTTACTTTTGATGAGATTGCAGAGAAAACGATTGGTAATTTCAGATGCTTGGAGTTACTGTTACATATTTTATTATATGCATTCAATTTTGAGAATTATAAACATCATTTAAGCTTGGCTAGACTTGTCATATTTGGAGAATAATGTAGATCTAGATCATTTAATTAATTAAGTATCGCACGCATCGTAAACATCCGAATCACAACGACCATCCGGCGAGACAAATCCAAAGGATATAAAAGAATGCTTCATAGCAGTCATCGGTGCATTCTTCATTGCAACAGGTATCGAAATCACAACAGCTTATACCTTGACTTTCTTGCTTTCTATCTGGTTTCGCACCTGCTATTTCCTCTTCTACCAGCGTGTTCGGAAGAGAAGGTTGTTCTGCTTTTACAGCATCGGCAAAGTTAAAATTAGCTGATTTTACTGTGAACATGAAAGGAATTATTGAATATTAAGCTTTTAAATCTAGTTCTTTTAATTTTTTTGCTCACCATCTATCATAAATACACTCATATTTTAAGACTTGTAATTATGCAAATTATTTTCTTTTTGAATAAATTATTTTCTTTTTGAATAAATTAAATTGAATTCCCTACGCTTAATATTAAACTGTAAAAGCAGCTATTAATATAAAAATAAAAATATTTTATTCCTCAAATAGTAGATAACTAATTGCTTCCAGGAAACCCCGAACCTTGTCGGAATACTGTCTGTTCCGAAAATAAGCGCAGGACTAACTAGTTTTATTCAGAAGGAATAGTAGCGATTAATAATTTCAGATGTTTAGAGTTACCGTTAAATATTTTATTATATTTATTCAATTTTGAGATCTATGGACATCGTCCAACCCACGTGGCTAGACTTGATATATATTTGGAGAATAAAATCTTATAGATCTTTAATTAGCTAACAAGTGTCTCACGCACCACAATCATCCGAATCACAACATCCATCATCATCATAACAAACCGCGAGACAGGTTCTGATACAACACCAAAAGCAATGAAAGAACAGATCACAGAATTCATATTCAGCGTAAGAATCCCACCCCCAATCGAATTCACAACAGGTTATTCCTCCACAACAGCTTTCTTCATTTCTATCCGGTTTCTTATTTTTTATTTCCTCTGCTGCCGGCGTTTTTGGTTGGGGAGGTTGATCTGCTTTGACATCATCGGCAAAGTTAGAATTAACTGATTTTGCGGTGAACATAAAAGAAATTATTGAACTTTAAAACCTAGATTTTATAATCGTTGGATTGTATTGTATTTTTTGAAAAACATTTCGCTCACCATCTTTCGTATGTACGCTCATATTTTACAACTTGCAATTATACAAATTGTTTTTTTAAAAATAAATTCAATTGAATGTTATACTTTTAGTATAAAAGAGTTTTAAACTATAAAAGTAACTTTTAATACAAATAAAAATAATTTATTGGTGAAGTAGAAGATTACTTATTGCTTCCAGGAAACCCTAAACCTTGTCGGAGTAGGGCTTGTTCCCAAAAATAAGCTCATCGACTAGCCAGTTTTATTGAGAAAAGCAATTTTTTCCTGTATTGATTAATCATATCTCGCTTAGGCCTACTATCATAATTAACTATGCAATAAAGTTTGATGAAGATTAAAGATTTCACATCCATCTTTGTTGGCTCTTGCTCACGTGAACATTCTATAAATAATTGAAACGCTTTATTTTTGATGATCTCAGAGTGAAAACAGTAGCGATTGATAATTTCAGATGCTTGGAGTTTCCGTTACATATTTCATGCATTCAATTTTGAGAAAATAAACATCATCCAAATCTGGCTATTTATATTTAGAAAATAAAATATTATAGGTCTAGATCAATTAATGAAGTATCGGAATCGTCCGAGTCACAACAGCCATCACAGTCACAACAAGCGGGATCTCCACAGCAGTCACAGCATTTATGACACCTGCAATCATCATCACCTAGCTTCGTCCTCGGTCCAGGTTCTACTGAGATAGCAGAGAAAGCACAAAACGAAAAGATAGCAGCAACAATGAGCGCAAAAATCGCAGCAACTTTTTCTTCGACTTTCTTCTCTATTACCCGGTTTTGCATCTGCTATTTCCTCTGTTGTCGGCGTTTTCGGATGATGAGAATGGCCTGCTTTGCGTTTCTTAAAGTTCAACTTAAATGATTTTGCTATGAACATAAACGAAATTTTTGAGCTTTCAAACTTAGCTTTTTATTATAATTGAATTGTGTTTTAGAAACATTTTGCTCACCATCTTTCGCTATTACTTGCATGTTTTACAAATTTTGCTTTCTCTTAAATATTTATCATAAAAAGCATAACTTAAGTAAGTTAAGAAAATATTACATAATTTATAGAGCACTTAGGCTTCTTCTACTTTCTCCTTTGTTGAATTAACGGTGTTCATGAAAAATTGTTAAAAGCTGGTTGTATAAATATTATTATTGCTTTTATAAAATACATTTTACTGACTAATTTAATGACGAGGCAACCATTAAACTTTGCTCACAAGTAATTCAGCATAAAGTTTAGAATCTACCTTTAGTGAAAGTCAACTAATAATATATTTAAATGCGATGGCATTTCATTTTCCAGTCAATAATCAATTTCTCCCACGAATGCTTCCCGAGAACGGAAACATAATTTATCATAAAGACTTGTCAACTTATTACGTAGCTTTCTTCAACTTTTCCTACTTTCTCTGTTGCTGTCCATTCCGCGTAAAAATCCAGAGTCAAGAGGGCAAATTAGAAACCAGTTATGTTGCTGGAACATGGCTTCCGCAGAAAATTACAACTTTTATCATAACCGTCCTTGGCTTATTTTGGGATCTGAGGGATATTCGTTTGTCTTTTCCAACCACAAGCGAATCTAAAAATCCCAGCTCATATTTGACAATGGTCGTGAGCATCGTGAGTACAATTTATACAAGTTATGTGTTAAAGCTATTTTGGTTTAACCAAAAAGAGTTTGTGCAACTCGTGAATTTCATCAGAGATAGAAATGGCATTTTTCATTCACCAATTAGATCTGATTTTGACCATAAGTCTTGCCTATTCAAACTCTTATGTAAAAAAGAATACTTCTTTGCATATATTTTAGGAATTTTATATTCATTAGCAGCATTAGTAGCATTCGTCACCAAGAAAGGTGTGACAGAAGCACATACTTTGGACTGGAGCTTGGAATGGTGGTGGAATGTTACGGTAATTGAAGGCGCTTATAATTTCTTTATTAATGATGGAGAAAGGACAGGTAACTCTGTGCTGGATTCAGTTAATTGGATTAGTGGCAAGCTTAGGTTATTATCAAACTTGTGTCCTAATTACTCTCTGTGAATTTCTTCTTGTCGTCTCCGTACTGACTTTGTGGACTCCGGTGAAAGCATTTGTATCAGAATTAAGCCTATGCAAGGCCTAACTCGAATGTTTTTCTGATTATTCAAGAAAGCCGAAAAGCTACAGCTCGTATAAGTTTCAATTCAGAAATTGTTCAAAGACAATATTGGTCTTTGAAAACGTTATCATATCTGATTAATAGGTTGATAGGAATACCATTCGGGTATTCGTTAATTGAGTCAATTGTTTGGTATTCGGTATCATTTGACGAATTGTTTAGTGAAGTTTCAGTAAGTCTTGATTGGAGTGAGATTGGTTTGCTACTTTTCTATTTTATTGGGACAATTTCATTCGTATTTTTGTCTGCGGATATTTGTCATCAGGTAAAATCCATTACTTACATAGAATTACTCTAATAAAAGATTTACTAATCTGATACATTTTTGCAGATGAACAAGTTGAAAATATGGCTTTCCACTGAGGAAAACCGTCAGGATATTGATGAAGCTGATTTGGTCCTAACCCATAATGAGTTGGAATCGAACATTATATCAGCTAAAGCTTGGAATATCTTCCCAATTTCTTATTCCATGCTGGCCAATGTAAAAAATAGTAGTTAAGTACTAAAATCATTTTTAAAAAACCAAATTCAATTATTTTTTCTAGTTATTGGGCGTGACTGTGACTTACTTCATTATTTGTGTTCAAGCTTAAAATGAAGTTTAACTTACTTTCATCGTTCATACACCTGTAATTACAACTTAACTATGATTATGAATGAGCCGTTATTTCATCTACTAAAATTAACTTTTAGCAACAATGCTATTTATCACAATAGAATTTGCCATTTAAAATGGCTCATTTTAGTAACGTCATGGCTCATAAACGTTATTCATTCTTTATTTGGACATCATTAATTTCAGTCTGTCATCAATATTAATTTGTTTATTTTTCATCGTTCCATACACACGCTTTCACTATTGTTGAGCATTCATGAATCATGAAAATAACAAAGTTACATTGTCAATTTCAACAATATGAACTTGAGAAACTGCCGTCACAAATATCATTTATCAGTTTACATATTAATTGGTCACTTATTGACTCTGTTTGATATTTGCGATTCGCAAATTGCGAGACTAAAATTTTAGCTTTAAAATGAAAACCTTTCCCTTTCCCCAATTTGTAAACCAGAGTGCCAAGAAAAATCCATTTCAGAAGCTAATCTTAACAAACTGCTACAGATACTATTTCAGCGGTGCATATCTCTTTCTCTGCAGCCCCTTTCGTCTCAAATTAATTAGATATGCTGAAGGTGAAAGTACCTCCGCATATTATTACAAAGCTGTTGGTTGGCTTCCCCAGAAGATCTTGTGCCTTTTGATAACACTACTTCATCTCTTCTGGATGATAAGAGATCTAATGATTTCACTTCCAACCGATCTAAAGAACCCTTCCATGTACTTTGTAATTGTTGGAGAGTTTGTGAATTGTGCATATTCCATTTCTGTGCTAAAAAGGTTTTGGTTTAATGAGAGAGATTTTATAAACATTGTAAACTTTATAGTTGACAGTGAGAATAATGTGCCAAAGCCTAATTTTGAAGAGTACACTTCTGTTCTTGCCAGAATCATCAGAGATGACAGGATTCATGCAGTTTTGCTACTGATTGCTTTACTCGGGAATGGGCTTCTTAATTTGGGGGAGTAATATAAAAGCTGAAATAACTCAAAACTCGTATGAAGTTTTCTATTTGACAAGATACGAAAATTCTACGTCAATTTTAATGGATGGGTTTGTTAAGTTCTTGGCTGCTTCTGGATATTTTCAATGGTAAAAAATAATTTGTATTTTGTAAGAAATAGTTCATGACTCTCTGCTATTGCTTTCCAGGAGTATGCTTACATCATACATCGACTTCCTCTTGGTCATCACAGCACTAACATTAAAGTCATCAGTTTCTGCTTTTATCTCAAGTTTTAAATATTTCCGCTGAGACCTTAAAAGGAAACGATCCTTTCTTTGCTATCGCATCAATTGACAAGAAAAAAGCATTTTTAACTGATCAACATATAGCATTATCATCTTTGACAGGACCTGATTGGGAGAGACAAGTTAAGAGACAATTTTGGGCTTTGAAGACGCTCTCATACTTGATCAACGAATTGCTCGGAAATTGTTTCGGGTATTATATGGTATCATCAATAATTTACTATGCGATTAATTTCGAACAAGCGTTGGTCGAGGCAAAGCTAGATTGGAGCGCATTTGCTACACTAATTTTTTATTTCTTAAATGCTCTGACCATTTTATATTCATCTTCTGATGTAACTCATCAAATGGATTACCTAAAAACTTGGTTATCCATTGAATCCAAGAGACAAAATATTCCTATGGATGATTTGTATCTGACCATTAATGAAGTGGATACAAACGTTGTTTCGATTCAAGGAAATGGCGTGTTCCCAATTACTTTCTCGTTACTAGCCACGGTAAGTTAATCGTAAACTTTTCTTTGCATAATAGAATATCAAATACAATATCAAATGTTTTTCAACTTTATAGATGTCAGGTGTGACAGTTACGTACTTCATCATATGCATTCAAGTTCATTAATGATTATAGATCATAATAGTATTGAATGTCATGTCATATTTCATAAGGAATAAATAGTAACGATGTTTTTATGATGAAACTGAGCTCGTTCACAATAAGAATGTTTTATATCACACAGTCACACAACACACAAGCATAATATACGATTAAACTTTAGTGTTACCAAACCGAAGGAAAAGAAACCTTAATCAGAAACATTTAAATTGTTTTGCATGAATATATACATGAATTCTTAACGTAATTGCGATGAAATTCAATTTTGTTTGCATTTAATTTGTCCTAATAAGGTAAAAGAAAATTGCATAAGTCAAGCTTGTTAGCACTGAAGGCACTTTATTTTCCTCGCGCGTGCAATGTAACGTTATGACCTTAAATGAATTAGGACTATGCATGTAATTTTCCCAGCTTTTTATATGCCAAATAATTTGGTGCTTGAAGTAACCTATTGTATGATGGACAGCCCACAACCTTCCAGAACGTCTCAGTCTTCCCCACGATTAAAAATCCACTATTTTTCCCAAGACCAAGATCTCCTCAGCTACTTTCGAACTTACTTTCACTTTGCTTATTTTATCTTCTGCTGTCCATTCCGTTTAAAGTTGGTTTACTCCAAAACTGACAAATCTCCCACTTCACAATATGTAGCTGTTAGTTGGCTACCTCAAAAAATTATCTGTTTTATCCTTCACCTCTCAAGCCTCTTGTGGTTCCTCCGGGATGTTCGAAAATCATTCCCAAGCGATTCCAAAAATCCAACATCCTACTTTTTAATGATCCGCCAATTAATCAGTGCTACATACAAGATATCTGTGATAAAACTCTTTTGGTGTAACCAAACACAGTTTGCAGACATAATGAATTTTATTACTGATAAGCGTCAATGTGCCCAACCAATTTCCGTCTTTCCAAATTGGAAATTGAAATTTCTTAAAGTAATCGGCAGAGGGCTACCCTTTATACTAGGATTTGTATACACCGCAACTGGGATCGGGTCGTGGGTGACCATAAGTAGGGTCAGGTCATCAGATAGTACTTCCGGTTGGAGCTTTTCTCTCTGGTGGAATGAAGTATTGAAGGCGGGCTACTATAATTTCTTTATGAAAGGGTCAAACAATAGTTTTGTTAACTTTGTTGTCGGCTTCATTTCTATTATTGGGCTGTATCAGAGGTAAGAGGCAATGCTTAGTTAAATTTTAAAAGAAGCCGTGATAAATAGCTGGCTTTTTCTTTCAGACATGTACTATCCTCTTATGCAGCATTCCTCCAATTAGTCACAGCTCTTACATTCCAATCACCAGTGAAAACGTTTTGCTCCTCGCTAAACATCGGGCTCCAAATGTTTCAATTGAATCGTCTCAATTTTAATATAAAACTTAGCACTATCAACCCTAAACAATCTCATTTCATTGATCCAATGCTGGTTAATGTCGTTCCCGGTTGGGATCAAGTCAAAGAGCAATATGCCGCCTTAAAAACATTATCTTATTTAATTAATGAGCTTTTAGGGAAAACATTCGGTTTGTATTTAATCGAGTCTTTGATATATTATGGGACAAATTTCGAACAAGTATTTGTGGATTCGTCGGAGTGGAGTAAAATTATTAGATTTCTTTTCTTCTTGTTTAGTGCTCTTCTCATTTTAAGATTGTCGGCAGATATTTGTTATCAGGTAAGCCATTTTATGGACATTCATTGAAGTTATGTGCTTATATTTTTTATGGAAACCTAGATGAAATCTTTAAGCATTTGGTTATCAACGGAGGCATCAAAGCAGAATGTTAGTTTGAACGAGCTATGCCAAACGGTGAATGATCTGGACACTAATTATGTAGCTATTAAGGGATTTCACGTTTACCCAATTACTTATTCCTTACTGGCCAATGTAAGCTAGTATTTTATAAAAGATTAATATTATCCTATCATTAACTAATTTAAAAAATTCTTTTCTAGATGTTGGGTGTTGCTGTAACCTACTTTATTATATGCGTGCAAGTGTAAATGGAAATTTCCATTTTGATTATTGATTTAATTTGTAAACATTTTACAAATATGTATAAATTATCAAATTCCATGGGCGTGACATAAAAATTTCATATCTTTTAATCAAATAAAATTACAATTTTGATTTAATAAGCAAATGACTTTAGTTGGTCAAATTGAATTTATTTCTTTATTGTCCGCTTGTAAGTTCCACACAGCAATGAAGCCAAAAATACTTATATCTGACAGTACAAAATCTACAGAACTATCTCCTGAAGGAAATGGCTCTGTAGTTGGAGAAAGTCTGTTTTTGAAACACTGGCTTGATTTTTTATACTTTCTTGG
>JAHZMU010000729.1:1987-12380 GCA_027743725.1 Rambutsinella grinnellia | reverse complement strand
CCTGAAAATTGTGGCGACACAAGGGAGTCGAGTTACCTAATCTGATTTAATTTTAACAATGTATCTGCTATTAATCGGTCCCGGCGCCAGTTCACTCTCCTAAGAATACTTTTCCTCAACTACTTACATAACTAGCTTCACGTGAAAAGGGCTTCAAGAATCACGAATCATGACAATGCAATATATCAAATGCCTATGGTAGTACACGCGTAAATGTTCTTATATTTCAAACAGCATCTATCTAATGGCCGTCTTATCTGCATCTGTTTCTACATTTTATATTCCGAATTGTAATTAAATATTATGCGACTAATCAGAATTAATCCATGCATTAACATTAATATTGGAGAAATGAAGACTTTGGAATAATTATGTATTATTTTTTAAATTATTTATTGTCGATTCCAACTCATAAATCATTATATCAATCCACATATACAAAAATATTGATACAGGTAGCAGGGACATGACTATAGTTAAAATTAAATTAGTAAAAGACTTAAAATAGGAATAAGTTTACTCAGGATTTATATATACATTTTTGTTTAAGCAATACACGGAATGCGATATGAGATCTTTAGCAGTTTCCAAATGTTGTAAAACAATGTAAATCGTGAAATAAAAATATTAAAATTTAATGGACAAGAGAGTTCGTTTCTGAGATAGGATTACTCTAGAATTCTTGCTTTTTAAAAATCACACATAAATATGAATGTGTCTGAGTTTATCACAAATTTCGATAGGAATTTCATCCAACCATGCATGTCTATCTGCAGCTTCATCAATTCGTTGTTCGTTTTCAGAAATGTGAAAGATTTTCTTGAGCCATGTGGGAAAGCTCCTTACAAAATTGCATAGTGGGCCATCTTCCTCATTAGTTGTGCCATTGCCACTCCCTGTGGACTCTGCTGGAGAAATTTTTCGCTGTCGCTGACTTGGACTGTTGCTGGAAGTGCTATTTCGTCTGAGGCCTTCTGTGCTTGAATCTTCATCTTCCTTCAAAAATAGGTGGTGAAACAAAGACCTATATTCGGGAAGAACCCATTCCTCGACTTCATCAGGTGCAAAAAAGTCTTTGTCTCTGGAATTGCGTTTGGCCTGTTGATATCTCCTTTTTCGGTAGCTGAGCTGCTTTTGGGATGCGACAATTGAGGGTGGAAGGGTGTCATAAATGGAATTTTTACGGCGTCTGTCCATGCTCGGGTTCATAGTTTTCGGAGCTGTAAGGAACTGGAAATGTAAGAAATTAGCTAATTGCATTTTCATTTTACTCTTACTAAAGTAAGCTATTAAACTTACTTGATTACAAGTTGGAATCCAATAAAATATGAGTCAGCAGAGTGGGGCGTTACGAGCTTCTTCTGAAGACTAATTTGATTTCTGCTGATTATCACCTTTTTAAAGTTTTCTTTTGACAAGTTCAGCAACGGATTAGTTTATACTTTAACTGAATGCGGTAGTGAATACTTCAGGATTTAATTTTTAATCCAAAATATATCACAATTTATTTTATTCCGGTTCCTTTCTAACCCACTTCTGTCAGTTGCCCTTGAGCTCTACGAATTAAGCTTTGGGTTTACTAGAACAATTTGCAGTTGAGGAAAAACTGTAAACCGTTAAATGTCAAGTGTTCAGAGTAAAACTGTTTGAGTTGCTTTCTTCCTGGTAGGTTTCCTTCCACTAGTACAACTTATTGAAGTGAACACTCTTTAAGTTGCCTGATCTGTTGAAGATGATGGTGTGACTAGTAAACAGATCGAAAGCTTTTAAATAAATATCCAACACATATTCTTATAATAAAATCCAGCTTAAACATTTATAATTGGACTGGGCGAGATATAAATGTCCAGACAGTAAAACTCATTTCAATAAGGATAAGACAAATGATCTGTAGGTACCAATGTTGAAAAGATAAATGACTGGAGTATATCTCTCTAAACTTAACTTGAAACTTTTTGTTTACTCACCTCTCTTCATTCTTCTTAAGTTGGAATTTGAGACCTACGTACCTAAAATAACTTGAGCTTTTACGAGGGCTTATGCGACTCACTCATCATTACTCAGTTTCACAACAAGCTAATGCTAATTTTGTTCTGGGAAATTTACATGTGGAAGATTACGCATGTATGCACTTAATATTTTTGATGTGACTAATTGTAAATAATATTATGCATAAGAATGAACTGCCTTCCGTGCTATTTAATGAAATTGAATTGGAAGATTATCAACAAGATTATAATTTTTAAAGCTGTGAAATGAAACGTGAAAAATAACATGTCGCATGATATGACAGTCAAGAGAGAAGCGTCACAGTTTGTAAATTTTTTAAGTTATAAAACGTTAGGAGAGCAGAAGTTCATGGTGGAATAATGTGCTGACACTGTTGCAGACGAATGTATTGGATTTCACTGAGCAATATGAGTGTTTTTACATAGCGATTACTTTCAATGAATGAGTATAAATTAGATTAATCAGGGTCGCCTGACGCCACTATTACGTGCACTTGTTTACTGAAGAGATTATTATGGCGAATTGGAGGATCGTCACTGTCCAAGAAGTATCACTGGCGACGTGACCTGGACTGCAGTAGTAAAACGAAATGATATACAAAATTCTGTTTTTGTTGCAGATTATGAAGCTTTTCCAGATTAATTCTTATTTTGCAAGAAATATATTTGGCACATTGAAACGCATTATTTACGGGGAAATGTGGCGTCTTGTTTTAATTGCTGTTTCGTAGCACGTTCGTTCAAAGCACACAACCTTTCAAAAGGTTGCGTTTTATTTGCATCCACGTATGTGTGTATAATTAATTCAAAGTTACGCCTAATGTCAAATTGACATGCATATGTGAGTAAATAAATTCTAGAACTAATTGGACAGAATTTCGAAAGAGGGTTAATTGATACCTTAAATAGGGTGAAAGGGGGTGACCAATTACTATTTTATTTACAATTTACGATTTATTTTGCATCTTGGAAAACAAAACTTTCCATCTTCTAGAGTGTGTCATGTAATTTCAATCAAACGGATAGAAATTTCTTGAGATTACGCTTTTGAGGATTTTTGCCGGCTATATGATCAGCAAACTTTTGTGCGTATTTACATTTACAATTAATCATAACAGCATGCCGGCGTCGACAGTAGCATCAAGTGACCTTTCTTGTTGTTTTTGAGCATTTAAAGCTGCTCAATAAAAACAACCGAGTGATGTCCAGTTTAATATTCATTGAGGACAAATTGACAAATTTCATTTGTTCATATTGTTCATATTCAATTCCAGAAATATTGAATGCAACGTGCTCTACACAATAAATGTGGATAGATATATTGTAGTGTTGTTTTTTTGAAGGTATGTAAATTTCTAATATTTTTTCAATTGCCAACAGCAAACAAAGTATTTAATTATGTTGGTCAAGCCGAATTTAGATTTCATGACAAATATTTCCTTCACGAAAAGCTTAAAATAAATTACCTCTGCTACGGATAAATACGCTGGCGATTTGGCATAATAGAATTATGAATTAACCCAGTCTGGCACCACCTTGATTATCCTATTTATAGTTTAATTCATTTAAATTTAGAAACAAAGTCAAAGATCAATCTTCTTTAATATTTCATCTCTTCTTCATAAATACTAAGTATAGAATTTACAATGTGACTTTGATTTTGGACTTGTTATTTTTGGACACACCAGCCGAAACTCACCTTTTCTGGATCTTATCGTAAGATTCGTGAGATTTCGTAAGCCCTTTTATCTCCAACTAAATTTTTCCATATAAGCTTTGACGCACAGAGTTACACTCAAATTGATTTTAATTTTAACCAATTAACCAATCTAATTCAACAGTCAAAAAGATGCGTAAGCAGATAATTTTTAAATAGTTCGAAATTACGCAAGCTACATTTGCGATTATGGCCATTCTCCAGATTATTCTCCAGCCTAAATGCAAAGTAGGCATTGCTGCGCCTAGTTAAATTGAAAATCAACCAAATTGGTATAAATTTCACGTATGAAAAGCTTACTAGAGCTACTATATGCCTTCAAGTATGTACATGCTGCTGTTTATAGGACAATCCATAATCAAAGTAAACGCTAAAAGCGCATTTCGAATTTTACTCTTAATTCGTAGATGTTTCCTTAATATCTTAAGAAAATAATTCATAATGCTCCAACGAAATTTCTATTCAAAATGATATATTTTATAAGGATCAATAAATTTTTATCCAGTAAAAACTGAACATAACTTCCACATACAGAGTAAACATGCTTTCATTCTCTAGCAGTAGGAAAATCCAATACTTGTAATTAATTGATAACATTTTAATCTAAAACTAGATATTTCTAGACAAGTGATAAATAGGAACATCTAATTTCTATTTAATGCTCATCACGAGCCTTAGGCTGGGTCACAAAGCTGCATGGAGAAATTGAGGAAATTTTATCCTCAAAGTTAATCTCATCTAAATGAGCAGTTCCAAATGTCCATGGCTCTAAACGCACCCGTGGACCCTGGCATTTAGGATGCTTATAGATTACAACGCATTCTTTGGGGTGGACACTGGACACAATGTCATCCCACTCGGTAGTTATATCCTGACATCCTTTACCAACTTCAACGGTAGTCTTAATACCTATTTAATTAGGGAATTGTCGCAGTTACAATTTTAAAGGACGGGTTGCATTTTTTTGAGAAAAAAATTGGTTAAACGGCCAGCTTACCTTTGAAATGCTTTCTCTCATACAAATCAACGCTGAACCCACTTGTCTGAGCAACGAGACAGAAGACTGCAAAAAGAATTGCAAAAATGCTAAATACTTTACGAACCGCCAACATTATGCTTTAAGTAATATGATACTAATTAAAAAATCTTTTTAAGCTTTTAACACCCTGTATGATTACTACTTGATAAGTGATCGCTATTAAATGTGAAATCGGTTCTACTTATAACCTCTGATAATTTAATAAAAAACGACAAACTTATTGCCAAAAAGGAGAGAAGCCAACACTTCCCAGCTTTTCTTATAGGTGGAAATGCATACTTGCATGAATTGCAACATTTCCCTTTATTCCGGCCGATCATTCCCGCAATAACACTTATTACACTTTTTTTCTGTCACGTTTCTCAAATCTAGAGAAGTGCTCCGATTCTAAAAATACTTACCAAAAGAGAATCAAATAATGCATCCGGTATTAGGAGGTGCATTGATCAGACATCATTCTTCCGACCTTCCCCAAATCCTTTTGACTTTGGACTTGATTTCGGGTCTTGTAATGAGACTGTTAACTCTGTGCAATGAAGTGGATGCTTTATGCACAATTTCATGATTTCAGCACTTTGCATTTGTTTAAATTACAGGAGAGAATCAATTTTTTGTTTAAAGTTTGGATTCAAATGTAAAAATTCACATTTCAACGAATTCGATTGTAAGAATATTTAAGATTCTGAAAAAAGGGAAATGGTTTTTTATTCTTAAATAAATTATAGCTGCTGTTCTTTGCATTTGGTGGCATAAGTTTTAGCTTGGCTTCCAAACACTTGCTCCTAATAATAATTAATTGTATGTCAGCTCAGATGTTTAAAAGCAAAGTTAGAGGGGGCGTTCCTAAATAAAATAGCTTTAAGAAATCAGGTTGTAGATGCGGAAAGTATAAAGATAATTTGCACGTAATTCGTGCTTTTCAGAAACCCGTAATGTCACCAAACGCAAGTTCATGATTCAGTTCTGAAAGGAAGAGTGATGCATTGCCAAGTGAAAACGTGCAATTTCTTCACCGATCAAGCAAGAGGAAAATAAACCCACAAAATCCTAAGCAAAATATTGAACACGAATGAGCTAAGTTTATTCAATGAAATCCCCTAATTGACCACATTGCCTGTGGAGAAGCTAAAAATAAATATATACAAGATGCTCAAAGCTTTTAACTTTTGTTTAGTAGTTATCAATGTGAAGTGCAAAGATGAAAAATGCTTGATAACTTCTCTTGTTACCGGATTGGCACTTTTCCTCTTCATTAGTTCTCTTCTCTATTCTGTTGATGATATGAGGTTTAAAGTTCAAGACAAAACATAGTTTACCATTCGATAGCTTAGCTCTTCCGTCATTTGATTCTTTATCGATTTGCCCCCTTTATATTCAGAAAACAAAAGTAGGGAGGAGCAATATCGTTTTATAAATTGCTGTCGACTGCATAAACTTTGTTTGTTTTACTTTTCGTGATTTTGAATTATCTGTCCAGATTGTGTGATTTGCCAAGAGAGAAATAGCATTCTTCCCTTGTTAGAAATCTTCATCCCACGTCATGTTTTCAAAATTAATGATGTCGCCTGTCTGATGTTCAACGTGTAAATTAGTTGTCTGAAAATACATTGAAAGAGCGCTCCGACTTCTGTATTGCGGTTGATACTGTCTTTTATTGAATACACTTACTTCAGATAAAATTGTCGGAGTAAATTCAAAATATATCAATCTGTGCTAACAATCCAATCGGAACAATGGCATAAATACTATTCCAAATTGGAAATTCCAATGCTACTGTTCGCCGCTTTGGAGTCTGAAGATTATTTGTCGTCTAATAGAAATAAATGATTGCGCTAGCAAAATAGCATTCTTTTTCGGCATTTTTACCGAACCAGCATTATGTTGATTGTTTTTAAATAATCCTATTTATATAATGTATCAAAGTTTGAACTTGCTCAAAATGAGATAAACATGCTGTTCATCATCTCACAATCATCATCTCAGTAAACGAAAGAAATTTGCATCTTTCAGCGGAAGTGACAGGGTTGAGTCATGTCTAATGTTCTTTCTCACTTTTATTACTACACTCATCTGTCATGAGCGAGGAAAATGATGGATGTGTAGCGATCAGACAGGATGTAGAATTCTTAATGGAGAGATCCTCAGGGATGGAAAACGTGGAAATAAAGTTCCAAGGGTAAAAGCTTGAAAGTAAACGATTCTGGCAAGAGACTGATTGGCAACTGCCTTGAAGTGATGAATACGAGATTGGCTTGGGTTATGGTCCCAAAATGAGTTTTGGCTTCCGCCAAGCAAGCTTTTTAGTTTGAAAATGTTATATTTTGTAATCCAATTATGATCGTCGGTTCCATAAGAGGAGGATGAAACATAAAATGCTTAACTCAGCAAATATCCTTATAATATGCCATTTACTTTCCCAGTTACGTTTCTAATTCGTGCTTGCTTTAAAAGTACGATATAAATTGACTCAATTGGCATCATAAAATCTTGTCATACTTTTTCAACGCATTCTTTCAAACAAAAATATTCAAAGATTTTCTGAAGAAATATACGAGAAATTTATTGTAATAAATTTGAAACTTAAAACGCGTAACACTTCAATAAAATGTATTCTGAAATCACTACGATTTTGAACATCCTACGCAAAAATATGATATATTTTTACTGCATTTTTTATTCTACCGCGTAAATGAATTTCGTTTCCATTATTTTCTAACACAATTTATACATTTACTATATTTATAGTTGTCATTTGGCAGTGGAAAGAGAAAAATATATAAGTAGGGCACTCACTGGGCTGACTCTTCGATTGATTCATGATTTGTTTTTATAAAAAAATTGCAAGACTTAACTGAAACCATCAACATTTATAATAGTTTCTGCAAAAAAATTAAACCAAGTTCTTGAACACTATGCTTAGCACTTGAACAGAGAGAAAAGCTTTCACATTTTTAAAGTTCATCTGGAATCACAGGCTTTTTCACAATTGGACAAGTTGAAACCGAAGAGAGTTTGCTGTCAAATGCAATGTCTTTCAAGTTTGTAGAGCCGAATGACCTGTTAGGGGAAAATTATTTTAAATTTTTGAAGCGATTGAATTCCTACTTGATTTTACCATTTGTCCAGCCTTTTCCTGAACCCACGACAATCAGGGTCAGCGTAAAGTATTACGCAACCCGACGGATCAACAGATTCAACTTTGTTCTCCCACGTTGACGGCAAATTTTCGCAAGCATTATCTTCTATTCTTAGCCTCAACATTTTCCCTAAAAATTAATTTTACATTTTACTTACACTTTTGTACAGGTTTGTCCCAATAACCAAGAATTGCTATAAACAATCACTAAATGCCTATTATTACCTTCAAACTGCCTCATTGTATATAACTTTACATCTTGAGTTTTTGTAAGCTTTTCCTTCGAGGATATTCTAGTTTCACCTATTTCACTCATTAAAATAATAAAAATGAGCAAAATAGACGATAGTGTTCCTATACTCCACATTTTGAATTATTACTTTGATAAGTAGCACTAATTTTATTTGCAATTCACTTCCTAAAATGATTAATTACTTAAACAAGCAACGCACCGAGACGAAAGAAAATTGGAGCGCTTCTCTAAATTTCCACTTTCGCTCTTGCGGATCACCCAAGTTTATGAATGAACAAAGGAGCCATCTTCGCACATGCTTCACTTCCGCTTTCTTCACTCATCATTTTTACTCTAAGCAAAATATTTTTTCAGCTTTCGTCATTTCCTCTCGTTTAAAATTTTCACCCAATTATCGTCTTGTCTAAACAAAAGGTGTAAAATTACTCAAATTAGCCGAATTGGAATCAGTTCACTTTCCCTGAGCAATATAATACTTCGTTTAAAAGAATTATTACATTTTTATATCAAAGGAAAATACTGTAAAAGCTCCACTGCTTTTTATTGACTAGATCAAATTCAAACTCCACACTTTGCTCTCCGGCTTGGCATTATCATCGCTCTGAAATATGGTTTTTCTCTCTCCGACTTTATTTTAAAAATGCAGAACGTTTTGAAAGAAATTTGACTGTGTTGATTTGACTATAGCTTTTTCCGTTATGTTTGTTGTTGTGTTGGGCTGTCTTGTATTCGCCCATCAGACAAAATGAATTGTACAGAGTCCGCTAAAAATAGTAATATTATGTTTCAAAATTTCACTCACTCTTATCCCTCTCTATACGAACAAAAGAAGGCGGAAGATAATGATATGTACATATAGAAAACTATAAAGTATTATCATACACATCCAAAATCATCAACAACAATGCATGCCAAAATTTTTCTGTAGTAAATTTAACGAAAGACATCAGCATTTCTGCCAGCAATAAAGGAGAACCTGAGCTATGTTAGAATGTATTTAGTTAACCCCAAGTGGCTTACGATTCAGTCATAAACTACCATTAGTAAATTTTTTCTAGTGTACCTTTGACATCTAGTGCATTCATTTCCCCTCGTGTAGAACTGGAGCACATGTGCTGATTTTTTCTTCTCTCTTCCATCTCAATATTGAGGTATATGAAATGTGCAAAATACTTTTATGAAATCACAAAAAACTTCTCCCTCTTGTTGTGTACAAGTATTGCAGCGAAAAGCATTCTTATAATCTCATTATTCGCTGTATAGTTTTTGCCGTTTCAAGGAGTTGCCAAATGACAAAAAGATGTGTGAAATGAGCTTTATCATTAGACTCTTTCTTAAGATAAATTTTTTCTAGTGTACCTTTGACATCTAGTGCATTCATTTCCCCTCGTGTAGAACTGGAGCACATGTGCTGATTTTTTTTCTTCTCTCTTCCATCTCAATATTGAGGTATATGAAATGTGCAAAATACTTTTATGAAATCACAGAAAACTTGTGTACAAGTATTGAAGCGAAAAGCATTCTTATAATCTCATTATTCGCTGTATAGTTTTTGCCGTTTCAAGGAGTTGCCAAATGACAAAAAGATGTGTGAAATGAGCTTTATCATTAGACTCTTTCTTAAGATAAATGATATGCGAAGGAGTAATGCTCTAAACAAGGAGAACTAGGAAGCTGGCTGAAAACTCTCTTCAAGTTCCATAATTAACTACCGGAAGTTAAAACAAAATTCATTCATGTACAGCTTTTGAGATTTATGATTGTATAAAAGTGTGGAAACGAGAGACAATAAAATGGGGAATACGTGGGAGAAAAGATTTTCATGAAGGTGGTGAGAGAGAGTTGATGTTGGTGCTAATTAGAAACGAAAGAATTGGGATGATTTCATAATGATAAGTTGGCGGTTGGGTTGAGATGCGGGAGGAAAACTGCCAATTTTTAAGGCATAACGGTTTTGTAGCTGGATTGAATTATTACTTTCTTCTGGCAACTTTCCCTTCATTTTCTGGATCATTTAATGCAAATTAATTTCAACTGAGATGTGTCACATTTATCCTCCTCCGAGAGTGTACAGAGATTAAGAATCCTACTTTTTATAAGTTATGAAAGTGTCTTACGCATCATTTATGTGAAATAACAGAATTAGCAATAAAATTTTATACGTGCGAGACACGTGTATTATTTATTTAAATTGTAAGAATGTAGATAACATCGTGTAGATATTTAATACTATTATACT
>JAHZMU010000728.1:0-10668 GCA_027743725.1 Rambutsinella grinnellia | reverse complement strand
TGGAGAATCTCCGGCAAGACGATAATACCTGATGGAAAGCAATTTTAGAGACTCTTTAGTTTTCACCTGTAAAAAGTTACACAACAAACAAAGCAGAAACATTAGAGCTTGAAACTACTTCTTTAAACTGGCGTGTATGAAAATAGGCAGAAACCGTTAAAGTACTTGAAGTGTATGTATGTAAAGAAGCTACAGGGCTAAAATCAAACCACCAAATCACTACAAACAAATTACTTAAATTAAGCGAAAACACCATCAAACTTTTTAACAATGGAATGCACATGATCAATATAACCAGATTCAATTCAGTTCAATCGGTCGGATAATTAAAAGTATGTGAAAGTATAAAAATAAAAATGCATGCATGTATGATACGTGATGTATCTGTCTATCAAGGAAAGGATGCACATGTCACATGATCATCAGCATCGATTACAAATTAATGTCAGTGTTATGTCGAAATGTCATTTGGACAAAAGTGGGCGGATTAAACTCTCTTAAAAATGGAGAGTTTCTTTCTCATAAACATGAAATATGTAAATACATATGTGGAATTATGCAATTGTTCCTATATTATCTAGCATCAGCAATGATATCATGCCCTATAGAGGTTGTGAGATGCATTATGCATTTCTCTTCCAATGATACGTCATTCATGAATTTTTGGTTCAAGGTCATTTCTATCAGATTCCCTAATCGTAAGTTAATCCTTTTAACTCCATGAAATTAAAATTATAGTTGTAACATAAAAGTCGTTGTCGTTTTTTAAATAATATAAAGTTAAATTTTAATTGACACACCCCTCCAATAACTGCGGTATGGATTTCCTAATAATTCTGGGCTAAAATAAGAATTTGAAGAATTCCAAATTTGTCCTACTTTTATTTTACCCTACAATTTCCTTCCTGATTCCTGGTACATCAACCAAATATGTGCATTTAGTGCAACGTGTACCAGCCGCGTACGATTGATGTAATATTTATGTTAGCATACGCCCGTAACAAGTTACAATTAGCACTCCAATTAACACCTGTCCACTAACAAACTAATATCCCATTAAAAAACTGAATCCATACCTGTTTCAAAGGGTTCCTGAATGTCAAGGTCAAACACTTTCAGAAGTCACCTGATAACAGCACTGTACGGGCCGTGGGCCTGGAATGGAATGAACATGAACAATGAGCATGAACACTTTCGGCAAGTCGGCACAAGTTCAGCGTGAAAGTGAATCCTCTATATCCTCGATTAGTTCATCATATCATTTTTATAATGACATATACCTCCTCTTACTACTAACTGTGGAAGAAGCTTTTTCATACGCTGAAAAGCATGTGAGCTCTCACTTCCAGAGCCAAAAATTTTCCTATCTTCCATCATACTCCGTGTAGAGCCGGCTTTGGCCGACTGTCACGTTCTTCATTCTCACAACTTTCCACCTAACAACAGTAATGGCAAGTGCAAGGTTTTTAGCGAGTGGGTGCATAGACTTCCATAAAAAACGCTCATGGAAGGAACTTGCTCCTAACCACATGTATAGAGAGTGGTACTCTCAATGACCATTTAAAAGTCTTTGTACAAATATCGTTTTCACTTACCCAAGCCCATCCCATTTCTAGTGTCATCTTCCTAAAACTCCCAAAACCATGAGAGATCTCAACATAATGGCATAACCAGTTAGAGAAAACCATAACAGAATGCTCCACAGTCTCTCCAAACCTTTTAGCGTCCTCTGAGATTTTATTCCTCTGAGAATTCCACATTCTTCCCCTCACCCCTGCTATTATCGTTACCTTTTTCATTTTCAAATGCAATGGCACATGCAGCAGATGCAGTCATAAACCTATTATCATTCTCAAAACGAATCCCATTTTCCAGCCAATGCATTCCCTTTCTCCTTTAAATATGAGCACGTACATTAATATCTACAATACACAATGGACTAGTCTCCATTTTCGTATATGACCAGGGTATAAAATTCCATCGACCAAGATTTATGAAAACAACAATGTCAAAGAATTTCACGCAAGCTGTTAATCATCAAATTATGTCTTTTTAATAAAGGCAAAAGAATTTCTTTTGTAGAGTGAATAGCCTCTAAACTGCAAGGCTTTCAGTTACATAATATCACACGAACAATATCATCGTTGCTGTTCTTGCGTAAAAATCGTATTCATTTTTCAGACTTTCAATTTATTTCCTAAACCAACAAAGCTGTCCCTAATTTATCATATCACGCTAATATGGCTTTTGGTCAGAGTCAGAGTGTGGCCATGTGCAGAACTTTTCTCTGTTTGTATAGTCTCCCCAAAATCCAACAAAATCTTTACCTTTCCTAGTTAAATATCTCCCCATGAAGTAAAATATAGCACTAGGCTTATCCCCCTAAAGCTGCTCATTTTAATGCATTTCATTATTTTCATGATTCAGCTCTAATTCTGGTTTACTTTTGATTAGGCCGAGTGAGAGCAGCAGGTTTTCTTCGCATGATCACCTTCTCTCTCTCTTCTCTCTAATAATAAACCTCCCTGAGTCTATGTGGAACAAGCTTGTTGAGAATGATGTAAAAAAAGCGAACGCAACTCGAAATGAAAGGGAAGAAATGAGCTAATAAATTCCGCTCCCGGGTATTCTAGCTGAAAATGAGTCTTGATAATTTATTATGATGCATGCAACTTGATTGCACTTGCATCGCTGCAGTCATTACCATTATCGTTAAAACACACACCAGCAGCGCCACTCCGTTCTCCGTTGCACTTATTAATCGAGAATAAAAATCTATTTTATCTGATCTCCTCTTATCATCTCTGCTAAATACAAGTACTTAACGTCCTCCAGCTAAAAGAGAGTTGAGAATGCAGCTCAGGTTTTACAATCGCAACAACGCAATCCCCAATAATAAAAAGTCTTAAAACTAGAATTGTATTTTACCCTTTTATTTCAGTCGAGCATATTAATGCCATGCAAATTTCAGCAGTTCACACTTACTCTACCTATGATTCGAATGCAAACNCCAATAATAAAAAGTCTTAAAACTAGAATTGTATTTTACCCTTTTATTTCAGTCGAGCATATTAATGCCATGCAAATTTCAGCAGTTCACACTTACTCTACCTATGATTCGAATGCAAACGGAGGAAAACCTCTCGAGCTTCATAGTCACGTATGTACTTGGCTGTCATTGAAATGCAAAATGCAAACAAAAATCAACATCGCCAGTATGACATGACATGAGTACTAGTCGAGTGCTCGTGTTTGCTTTTTTTTATTCCGAGTTTTTTTTTCTAACATGCAAACGCAATTCACACATGAAAAGTTAAGTACTTTTCTTCTCTCCTTTCGTTTACTTTGCTTTTAGTAAGATGAGGCTTTGTTTCCAGACTCATTCTTTTGTGTAAACTTCCGGAGGAAAAGAAGAAAGACATTTCTTGAATAAGCAAACTCAAAAATATTTCTGATGGGATTCAGAATTTGATGAAAGAAGAGGAATGTGGGTGCCGTTCCTAACAATCAGTTAGTTTTCCAGTAAAAATTAAGCGATAGATATTTTTGATGCTAAGGATGATCGTATAATTAGAAAATGTGTACAACGTACCTACCCAATAGTTAAATAGGTTACTATAATTTTTTTCATCTTTATTGGCTCCCCCTTCCCTCCTAACATATTTGGCTACTAGCTACCCCACAAGTCAAGTAATCCATACCTTGCTTTAGTGACAGCGAACAAATTAGTATGCATTACCTACAGTCCCCAAATTGCCATAAACGCTTTCAATTAGCTACCCCACAAGTAATCCATACCTTGCTTTAGTGACAGCGAACAAATTAGTATGCATTACCTACAGTCCCCAAATTGCCATAAACGCTTTCAATCTGCCAATCATCCCCTATTCATTCTATAGTGCCAGTTATGTGCCACCATTTAATTCATTTTTTATATAATTTCTCAGGTATCAATTTCATTCAGTTTCTTTTTACCATTTATCTCATTATTCTCCTATCATCACGGGCAAAAGCTATACTAGACAGTTTATTTACCAAAAGATTTGTATACGAAAGAAACTTGTGTTTGCTGTCTCGCTCTCTGTCCCCCACATCAAGTAAATTACTAAGTAGATTGCAGTTACAAGGGTAAATGATAATAATCAGAAAACAAATTTTCATACTTGGTCTCATTCAAAATCAATCCCTTACGTGGCGAGATTACATCAATAAAAATTGTAGACTGACTCGCACACCAAACCCTATGCATATACATGAGCATTTTAAAAGACATATTTTTGTATCAAATCAACATAATTTTTTCCTTCCCCACAAGATCTGTAAACATGAGCGCTAACAGTACAATTGACAAAGTAAAAGGAGTGCAAAGAAGGACAACATGACTTAATGGAAAGTAGTCATGCTTAGATTTTTTTTATAGAGAGATATAATTTGATATTTATATTTGTGCGTAATATCATTATATAAAAATTATATGTGAGTAATATCAGAGTTGATTGTTTGCAACAATTCCATTTACTATTAAAATGATTTGGTTTAAGGGACTCTTGCTCTGCTGCGTTATTGAGCGCTCTCCATTCAAATTCAAAAATGGCAAGAGTCAAGAAAGTTGCAAAGCAAGAAAAATGTTTCTTCAAAGTCTATTTGAAATTTTTTATTTATGGATAATAGAATAATGAGCCGTGATGGGGAAATCATATAATGAAGTAAATTGCTTCTTATCCCATTTTATTGTCCTCCACTGCGCACAGCCAATTGGCCACAGGATGGTTACAATTGAAACTCTTTTTATTAATCGTAGAGTGGAAACCAACATTTGAATAGAATGTTATAATGATAGCCAAATATATAAAGTTTCAATGGATTCCATCTAAAAGTATAATGGCCATTTATAAAAATTAATTTTTCTACGTACCCCAGTCATTTATTAGTTTAATAGTTCATTGGGGACCCAAAGTCCATTCTCTCTTGGCAATCGTTGGATCTCCATTTTTTGATGATCGTTTTGAAGACATTTAAAAGTTTACGTTGACAGGGTCAAAATCGGGTGGTCTTTTATAGCCTCTCGCGAAAGTTTTACATTTCCATTAAGTGTTGAAGGAGATATCGGCTTACACAAGCTTATACACTCATATTTCCTTCATTAAACCAGCAGGGAGCTTACTTGCTTATTTAGCGATGATCTTTTTCATTTACTTTTCTCCCTTATCATCTAACTATAGTCTAGAGTAGGTATAGTCGACTGCGAGGATTTCTTCTTGTCGACAACTCATAAAAACTCAACTGTAAACACATATTATTTACCCTTTCCCATGCCATTTTTCGCCAGTGATCACTCTAATGAAGGCTATAAGCTGAGGGTGATTATTCTCAGGGAATGTTGATACTTCTCTCAGTGGTTGTACTCTGCCAAAATGATCAGCGTAACCACCACCGAGTGCCAACAAGCTCGTCTCATATCTCACATTTTTTCTAGAGCAACTCCGTCTCTCTCTCTCTCATCTCCAAAAAAACCCTTTAATATTTCTCCATTGGCATACCACTACCGTCACTAATAACCCTACTCCTTTACTTGAGTCATTTCATTGAGTAAGTCCATGATGAGGGTGAGACTGAATGAGTTGAGAGAATGATGAAGCATCCCATCATACTGCACAAGACGGAGTAGTGTGGATGGTGTGATCGTAGTAATTTACTCGTGATTCATTACCACTTCATCATCATCACATCACATTAAGGCTAGAGAGATCACTTCTCCCTCTTGGAACACTGAACACACACTTGGTGATTTATGCAGGGCTCAACTCAATAAAAAATTATTATTATGTATCCCTTTGACTTAACCAGATCAAAGGGAGTGATGTGGTCACATTAAAAATTTTTGGCTTCCACGAAAAAATTTACTTATCTATGTTCCACCACCAACACAGCATTTATCTCTCGAGTCATCTGTCAACATGTCCGAACATAAATATATCTGGGTGATATGTGATCCTATGATAAATATTAAACTTGGCCTATTAATGAGAAGTCTTGCTTGCCCCTCACATATTTTTAATGTGTTCAAAGATCATGTTCATATGGAAAACCGTAAATTTGCACTTTGTACTTGGTCAGCATAATTTATATTTGTTAACTAATCCATTAAACATTTACCTAATAGAATAATGTTGTATAACGTAGATGCAAATTAGGTTGAAATGATCCATCCCAAAATTATAATAATGTATACATTACCCAAAGTACTACTTACGCGTTGTACAATCGGGCCGATCAAAGTGTAACATGATAGTCCTGGAGGCATGCAATTATCCTTCGAGTCCAGCTCGAAAACAAGCAGCTGCGCTTCGTTTTGAAGGAAACGGTAGAAGTGCATTACTCATTTAAATCACTCTCTCGTCAGAGAGGAAGCATCTTCAAATTTTCTTGTAATATCCATTTTTTGTTTGAGCTTTGCTTCTTGGAACTTCTTTTCAAAAAAATTACATCCCGACGATGATGATCTTACCTCCCTTAAAGGAAGCCAGAGCTCATAGCTCATGTTATTATACAATCTAGAGAAAAGGCTCCAACTTCCTCAATTTTTTCATTTCTCTCTAGATTTCTTTCGTTCACATCCCATCATGCATGAGTTCCAATTATCCTCCTAAACACCGGAAATTGGGGCGGCAGCATAAGAGAGAAAAAAGCAAATACAAAAGAGAACCGTGATATGCTCATTATTGACACTATACATCATTTACTTTCAGAGAGAATCTATTCAATTCTTTTTTATTTAAGGAAGCTCACTCCTCCTCTCTTCATCTCCATATCACGGAGGAGTCCGCACCACAAAGGACCATTTAATTCTACTGCTTTTCTTCTGATATTGATAGGACACTATTGTCCCTTTCTATCATTGTCATATCACTTGTTTATCAAACATCTAATCCCTTCCCACCGATTACAATACGGTAAGAAAAACCATCACTTTTTATAAAAAAAAGTTTTTATTCCTGTGCAGTTCCTCTCTTTCTGTGCATAATGAATAAGGTGTGCTTTTAAATTCCACCTATTTAACGCATTCACAAAAGATTGTAGTTTGATCTTCGTCTCAAAATCCCTTTTTTATTCTTCAAGGCAATTCAATAAACAGCAGCAATCTCAGCAGCATTTATTTTTCTCCTGAAATAAAAATCCTTGGGCGATGTGTGTTGTTGCCTATTTCAAATTTGTTTTGATTTCTTCCCTTCACATGCAACAGTGGTATTACATTTACTCATCATTTTCAAATCCCATCATATCATATAATCTCATTACTTTTCTTTTACATGATATTAAAAAGGTACTGGGAGTATAATGCAGTTATTGTGTGCATTTCCGTCGTCTTGTGTAAAAAGCCATCATCTTTTCCTTCTAATAATAAGGTATAAATTCCAGGTATAGAGAGAATAAGAGACGAAGTGATAAATCCGTCTGTAATACAACCATTACCTAAATATATTTAGAAGTGATCCGCCCTCCGCCACATTGTTGCGCGTCTTCCATCCCCAAATGATACATTGTGTACAACCATGCAACCAGAGTCCCTGCTGTTGAACGAGAGACAAATGGAGTTGACTCGTTAGAGCTGAGGAAACCTTCATAATTTTCTCTAATGTGTGGGGATGCAATCCACAAAAGTGCAGCAAACACAACTGCCAGGCAAGGGAAAACAGTGTTTAACTCTGAAAAAAGTTGAGAGAAATACATCTTTTCCAAAAACTTTGCTCCCCCATACGAGGAAAACATTTTTTACCTTTGCCATCAAAGAGAGAGAAGTGAATAGGGAGACAAAAATTTCGTTACAAGCAACAATACAAGGTCTTCGTCACCATCGCCATCACCATCCCCGTCATTATAGTAATTCGTGTAGAACTCTATACACCGGATAGTTGGAGCGGAACCCCAGAGGAATGCACTTTGTCCAGTCAAACACTCACGTATGGATGTAATCAGTCAGGGAGAGAAGACAAGGAAGAAGTAGACCGAGTGAGATGTGAGGAGCTACTTTGTTAGAGTTTTTATCCATTTCTCTTCTTCCTAGTCATCCTATCATCATCAGCAAGAGAGAGAGAGAGATTCATGATCATTCTTTTTTCTTTCTATTCCTACAGGGTCCTTCTTCTTGTTTTCTCATTCCTATTCCCTGATGTGTCCCTTAAAGGTAGTCATGCATCATCTTGGAAAAATAGCAGGTTAAACTAAGGGGAAACTGTTGGAGATCGCCAACATTCAAACGAGGACCAATTTCTATCATAATTTCCATCTTCTTTGCCCAAAACTAACAGAGGTAAGCAATATAGGTAAAGGACGTGTCCCCACGTACGAATTTTTTCTTCTTCCTTCGTTTAGTTCGTTTGAACTTTTTTTCTGTAGTATGAACAGGCACATGCAGGAGCTACTATATAGTCAAAAAGAAGAAAGAAGAAACTATAAATGAGAGAGAGGAAGGAAATCTTATGAAAAAAGATGAGTTAGTTTACTCTTTCCAGCTTTGGCTCGTTTTTTTATTCGTAAAATCAACTCTTTGCATCTTCCTTACGCATCCACACCCCTCCGATTCCTTAATTGAGAAGGGTAGGCAATCATTGCTTCTCCGATCATCATCATGACAATACAACTGCTACCTAGAGTCCCACCGCCACCACAAATATTAAAAGGAGTATAAAATTGCTGAGGGAGATACTGTTGCGTTTTATCATCTCAAGCAACAAGGCTCGATGCGTATAGAAAGCGAAGCAACAGCATTTTTTCTCTTTAAAATTCCTCCTCATCCTTTTGTTCCTCTCCATATTTATGGAGAGCGATAATAATGGAATATGTGAACTTGCTTCATCCCTTTGCTAGAGAAACTGGATTATTGCTTTCTCAAAAAAGAGATGACTGGGGCTACACAAACACAATCTATCTCACCACACAACCCATTCCAATTTCCCAACATCCAATTTCAATTCTATCCTATATTACCTATTATATCATCGCGGATGCGGTATTCTTACTCTCTCTCTCTTTCTCGCAATAGAAAATTGTAATCGTGGCGGAGCATACCTATGGGCATTATTACTGAAAATACATACATATTCCCTGGGCTCCTCTGGAGAGATCTTGTATAATAATAGAGTAAGGAATGGTTATGCTCAAGCTCATATAAAGAATTTTCTTTCCCTTTCTAATACTTAATAATAACAGCTTTCAATATCTCTAAAGGTGCTCCTGCTTCTGGCCTGTCCATCCAAAATGATTATAGTGGCGGTGGTGGTGGTGGTGTGGTAGTGCCACTGCACTCGGTTTTCTTCTTCATAGCTCCTGCGAAAAATAGGGAAAACTCCTTCATCGTACCTATCAAAAGTTGTAAGCAACTTTTATAGTTATTAGAGTTAGTTTGGAGTTACTCGTTTTTCTCAGGAGCTTCAGCAGAGGCAATAACCAGCCTTGCTAACTTTGGCTAGAAAAAACTTACCACCATCATCATCGTCATCATCACTGTGTTTCATTCCATTCTTGATTTTACTACAGAGAAGGAAGAGTCTTCACTGTTTATTCATACCTGACTGTAAAAAACTGAAACAAAATCCTTGGATGGAATGATGGAGAGAGCATTCCTTATTACCACTTTTGCACTTGTTCTTCATTCCAGGGCTACAGCGGTTTACAGAGAGACTGAGAGAGATGGAGAAAGGCGAAGTAAACAGAGCCCATACACTTTCCATAACTTGTAGGACAATTTCTGCTTGTAATTTTCTCTCACTCGGGGAGAGAAAGACTCCATATCAGAGTTTTCAGTGGAACAACAGAAGCTCTCTATCTCTTTTTTTCCTAGATAGGGGAATGTGTAAAACGTTATGAAATGTCTGACATTCATCCCCCAAGCCACAGCCACAGACTCTGGGAATATTAGAGATGCGAACGCATCTCTCCCCTATCTCTTTATTATCCTGGGTCTGGAATCCAGAGCAGAGCTGTTTAAAGGACGGCATTATAATGATGATGGTGATGTGGTCTCTACACCAACTCAAGTCTAGTGTCATTTTTATTTTCCAAGATGCATTGAAAACTCGCTTTTATTTCCGTAAAAAAGTGGTAGCGAATAGCAGGTTTCTCTATCTCTGCGCTCCCATCATCATCTACAAAAGCAGAGATAGAGTCCATTAAGGAAGGAAAATATTTTGGAAAAATGCAGAGAGGAAAGAAAGGGAGCAAAGATAGATCCACGACGAGGTCGACAAAGATGTTCCTACGACATTAGGAGAGAGAGAGAGAAAATGAAAATGATTCCGAGAGTTATAGGCATGCAAAGGGAACTCGTCTAAAAAAACTGCAAACTCACACTCATAAAATTGGTGGAAAGAGCAATGGAATTTTCAGTTTTTCTCTCTTTTCTGCTCTCATTTTTCTTTGAAATATTTTCAGCTTACCCTTCTCTCTTACTCTCGAAGATAGCCATAAAGTTTTTAGAAAATCGGTAGCAGTCTGGTTTGGAGCTTGCCCTCGAAAAGAACATGTTTTTCTTTGAGCATCCTCGCCCATCCAAGTTCCCTTTTCCTTCTTACCCTTTTTATTACACAATGCGAGTTGCGAGCATTTTTTCTACTCTGTTATGTTTTGATATGACATGAGTGCATGCATAAATTGTGTATTCCTTATAAG
>JAHZMU010000727.1:0-10164 GCA_027743725.1 Rambutsinella grinnellia | reverse complement strand
CTCTTCAACAATCTTAAATGGGATATCTCCAAGTGTTAATGATAATGATAATATCCCTTTTAATTCTCACGGACTAGGCTACTGCTAAGCACACGAAAAGTAATAAAAATAAACTATCCCATCCTAGAAAAAACCAACCACACACAGATGAATCCCATTTCAATTTCTTGACCAGTTTTGGGTACATAAAAGTAGCAGCCGCTTCACACATTTCCATCGCATACCTGTTCTCTCCTTTCCAATTTAAAAGTGGTCTTTTTTATCCCGTCTTGGGAGAGAAAATGCTACTTGTTCTTACCAATTCAAGGACTGCAGAGGTAGAAGTGTTTTCCACCTCATTACAGTACAATAAAGGGACCATTTAAAGGGGTAATTTACCTTTTATTTACTTTAAGAATGATTATTTTATACTGAATGAATTTCGAAGGGAAAAGCATCCCGGATTTTTTTTTATATAAAAATCAAATCATTATCAACATAATCAAAAATCATTTTAAATTCATTACATGATGGTTTAGACAAGGACAACTGACATTCTTTTCGCTTCAGAGAGAAAAGTAGTTTTTTGGCTGAGAGTTGGGATATAAATATATAAAAATGTCACTGCAATCCTCACGCTGATGATCATTTGGGAGATAATGATGTAGAAAGTATGATAATCACAAAGGGGCAAAGCAAACGAGCAAAATAGTTTGTGTGAGGTGTGGAAAAGGCATGACTTTCCTCAGTCAAAGTGACAGTTTTACAACCATTTAGATCAACACAACATCAACTTGCTCTGAGCAAGCATTGAAAGAACATGAGAGTGATTTCCTTCGGAGAGAAAAATGTAATGTTTTTCTTTCCAACTTTTATACTCTCTTGGATTAAACATGTGCACATGACACTAGTCATCACTGTTTCTTCCAAAAGGGTTAAGACAAGTTTTTATTCTATCCCATTCCACAACTCTGACAACTTTTACTACTCTTGTCTTAAGAAGCTATCATCACAGTAAATCATGATGTAATCTAACCGTTCGCAATCTTTCAGAGGAGATCTGTCAGAGAAGAGAGTGCCACCAGCAGCAACATCAACTCATTTAATTACCATTTTGATTCGTTCATTACAAGATTAGTTATAGGTTTGGGGTTGAAGGAGAGAGGAAAAGATGAAGTGCTTTTCCCTTAATCTGCCCACCAACCTAGTCACCCAAGTGTTAAATGGACTATCTAATGCCATTAACATTGATGACATTGTATCCTGATTAGTAGCTGATAGTTCAAATCCAATCTCTTCCTTGTAGATAAATCGGGTTTTTCCTTTTCCTGGAATCTGAAATTTTCGCTAAACTTCTCTGAATTAAACCGGATTTTATTTGACAAAATGATCCCGAATTAAGATAAGCATTAGATTCTTCAAAACTCAAGTGCAATGTGCAATTTAATGTGGCGAAATGCAACTTTGAAATTTTCAGGTTAAAATGATGACTCCGCTTATTTCAGATTATGGAGCAAGTGCAACAATAAACTTTAAAGAATCTCGCTGTCAATTGCCAATAACTTTTATTTCATTGATCGTGTTGCTGATGTCGAGTCTTGGAATGGTTGGGTTTTACTATCCCATTATCATTTCATGCTGATCATGACGATGTCGATGGATGATTCTTGCCCGATTGACAATGATGATGGCAAATGTCAAAAGCATTCAATACTATCCCCAACTATTTTGAACCTTTCTCAGCAACAATTTTTTTGCCATTTCATGGAGATAGGACGCAGAAGGGTGTCTTCCAGTGGAACTTTGTATTTTTGATTAGAGAGAGCCCAACCTAAATATTTTTATGAGTGCATCATACCCAACAATATTCTTAATTCTTTTCTTTTCAGAAGGGATGTTCAAAACTCCAAGGGAGAGACATGGAGCTTTTAGTGACCAGTTTTGTCAGAAGCTCCTGTGCCGACACTACCACCAACACAGAACACAGAACAGAGACACATATTTAGGTACAGAGAGAACAAGAAACTCTCTTCTTGTCCCAATTGATTTACTCCTAAAGTCGGCACTAAAACAGCAGAGGAGAGACAAGGGAGAACAGAAGGGAAATGCTGGCTCACGAACACTCTCTACTTTGACAAGACAGAGCGAATCAGTTTTGAAGAGAAAACATTTCTCTGAATATTTTACAGAAACACAAGTTGTTCCTTTTGAAATTGTTTCGATTTTTTTTTCTTTTGAATTAAATGCGGATATTTGTGAAGAGAACCGTAACCTGCAAAAATACACGGTTGAAATATGAAGAGAGAGGAGCTTGTTCAAGATGGAATCTGAATGAAATTGTATGATGCGGTCTTTCTTAAACGATCAAATATATTGCTGACTTTTGCACATAAACCTTGTCCAATAAGATCGTATTTCTTTGCCGAAATGTTTTCACCCTTTTGTTTAAGTTGTTTTGAGTTTAGTTTAATGGCTGGGGTGGTCGACGACGAATTGTCTGCTTACCCCTCATATTTCTTACTTTCATGAAGCAACCAAATCAATACTGACCACTCTTTAATAAATGACAAATGGATCATTAATTAAATTGAATCACACTTTAATGATTACAATTTTCTCATTTTTCATCAACGCTTTTCATGGAGTGACATATGGCTTGTTGCTCAACCATTAATGAATGAAAAGTATTTGAGAGAGGATCGTTTTTTTGCCAGCTAACTATATCCATTTGGTCTAGCAGACAATCTTTTCTTAGAATCTCTTCTTCCTGAAAGGATGACTGATGACTCTGCATCTCCTTGATTGAGGGACTCTCTCGAGAGTTGACCAACCAACACTTTTCAGGACGACGATATGACGACCCTTGACTCGGCGTGATTTACGGTTGTCCTGTGACTCCATAAATTCACGTCTTGAGAGAGAACAACTCTAACAATAAGGCACTGATCAAGGTCTGGAATCTACATGTTCAAATGTAACTTAATAAACATAGTCGACCACAAAACAGACTCGAGAGTGAAAAAATGTAGCCAAAATTAAGCCTTCTAAATATCTCAACTCAATCTCGTATAACGAAGCCATGTAATCATTTATTAAAGCCAAGTCATCCACTAGCCCAATACGAGATTTCCGATAACCACATAATGTAGCTGATGATGAAGGAGATCATTCATGATTACATTTTCTATTACCAGGTATGGATCCAAATCATTCATGAAGCTCTTCTCTCCGTGTCATATCGTATCGTGACGGAACAGAAGCAAAATGACTCCAAAAAAAGATCTCTCTCTCGAAGAGAAGATGGATTTTCCTAATGAATGAGATAGATCGTTGGGGAATGGACGAATTACATGACAAGAAGCCTTTTAGCCGCCCACACGGAGCGGAGATAGATGGTCGTGATCAGCTCTAACGTCAAGCCAAGCCTTATTTTCTTGAACGATCTCAATCAGATTTCAGTCTCTGTCCATGTAAGATGGTCAGCAGGAGCGGAAGAAAAATCGTGCTAAGCTCAGTCCCTGGGAAAGGCATGAAGAAAAATGCTATCTTACAAACTCATCAAAACCCAACTCCCTACTTTCTGAGGCTGAGGATTGATCCACTAAACTGATTGAGTTAATCCATGGTTGAAGTAGAATTAATCGTCATGAGTCATGAATGAAGTGGAGGAGAAGAGATGATGGTGGAGATCATGTCTTTTCCATTTGCTCCCGTTTTTCATTCCCTCAAACCCCGATAATAATATGTCTTGTCATGTTCACTTAAACTCAGTCAAGTTGGTCAGGTACGAACACAAGTCTACCATTTTATCAACCTTTTTTGGGATTTACACAAACTCAAGTTTGTTACCGTTTTGTCAACCAAATCGTTTTACTTAAATGCTATCTTACAAACTCATCAAAACCCAACTCCCTACTTTCTGAGGCTGAGGATTGATCCACTAAACTGATTGAGTTAATCCATGGTTGAAGTAGAGTTAATCGTCATGAGTCATGAATGAAGTGGAGGAGATGATGGTGGAGATCATGTCGTCTTTTCCATTTGCTCCCGTTTTTCATTCCCTCAAACCCCGATAATAATATGTCTTGTCATGTTCACTTAAACTCAGTCAAGTTGGTCAGGTAGGAACACAAGTCTACCATTTTATCAGCCTTTTTAAGGTTTACATAAACTCAAGTTTGTTACCGTTTTGTCAACCAAATCGTTTTACTCCAGAGAGGTCTGATTTTCTGGGCGGATTCTTCAATGAATTTTACAACTTGTAAAATTGGAAGGTTAGTTCTTAAGTGAAAGAATTACTTTCGCAAGCAAACCACATGTGTTTTCAAGATAATAAAAACTTTCTCTGCATTTCCTCAACATGACTTATGCTACAATGGACAATACGTTTCCTCTCATTATGCCCATTCCCAATAAGTCATGCTTACAAGAAGCTTACATTTCTTCAAGATTCGTTCAAGATCTCATTTTAATTAGCTGTAAAATAGGAGCGAGCTCTCTGAATCCTATTATTAAACCGTCTTAATTTGCTCCGTATAATGAGCACAAGAATACCCAACTGACAACTAAAATTGCCGTTTACATTCCGCATTGACAATTGCTGAATAGAAATGATAGCTTCCCAAGTCCCTTTATCAAGTCAGTGAGTCAAGCCGCGTTACTATTCAGCTTTTCCTTTGAAGCAAGTCATTTCATTTCCCTGTCTTATGCACACATGCCGAGGGACTGAAGACAAGGCAGCTGTTAAAAAAGCAATAATAATTATGACGAGAAGTGAGCCCTGAGGGTGCACGGTGCACCAAACGTTACGCAGGACGTAGACCGCAAGTCTGTACAATATTGTTTGGGAAAATATCCTTTTTTCTACTCTAATGAATTTTTGTAAGGTGGAAATTAATTCGAAGACCGTTTCCGATATTCTTTCTCAATAAAAGATGTAGAAACACCTGGTATTTCTCTCCTAAAAGCCAAAAGCGGACAAATTATGGTGAATAAAAACGTTCATTTCATCTCTGTATTTTTTCTGTATTGGAATTGCAATTGGAAGATGAATATTACGTGTCTCTCAGCCAAAATGTCTATCTTCTTATGCGTAGCTAGCAACCTGTCTGTCATTCTCTGACTCCCTAACTACATGAGCTATATTGGTACATGAAACTATTTATTCCTAAGCTGAAATGAAGATGATGGGTTTGCGACTCTCATCTAAAATTGAAATGACACGACACATCGTTCTTCTTCATCATAATATACATGTCAAGTGGAGAGTGAAGCTTCAGAGAGAAACATTTTTATTCAACTCGTTAGCCCAGGCAAAGTCACATTGGGATTGCCAGCAACACAACCGATGTAAAATATTTTTTCTCAAGAATAAATTATTTAGTATAAGGGCAACTCTTTGAGATATTTTCTACTCCACCAAGCCATGCTATAAGTTGAAATGTATGCAAAATATTTCGTCTGTTGTGCCACGATCGTTGCAATCAGTCATTTAAGAGGCAGGAGATGTGATAAAGATGAATTTTTTTGTGAGCTGATTGGCAGACGATGTGACGAGTGACATAGCCAATCTTATCGTGCTTCGAGAGTACCTCAGCAATTGCTGATTGTTACCCTTAATTGCAATTTTTAGCAAATAATCATTTAACAGAGTATCTTGCCTTGTACCTCTTAAAAGCTTAAACGTTTTATTATTTCTGGAAAGGTTGAACAAAAGTCTAATTAAAGTATTTCTTATCATGAAACAGAAATTTTCACATAACAGCTGCCAAGTTAATTGGTGGACACCTTTCAAATCTATTTTTATTCTTTTTTCTGACCAATCGCATTTATTCTTTCTTGTGGAAGCTGCAAAAATTTATTTTTTTCTAGAAAAAGTTTAGCATTAAATAAGCATTTTCATTTTATTAAGTGAAAATGTGAATTTCATGTCCACTTTATGAAATGCTCGATCGTCAATCATGAAAAACTAATTTGGTGAAAAAACCGCTCTAGCCCAAGCTATTTTAATGCTTTACAACAGCTAATTATACTTTAGCGCTTCGCATTTACTCTGGGGAATAATTTTCTCTTTAAAAATAATGACAATCTTCATTCTCTTTCTTGTTCGCTCGTCGGTTAATAAAAAGGAGATGGAGACGAGAGAGACGCAATCCCAAATCGGCATAAAACAAACAGCGGCGGTCCGGTGGCAGTTGTTGATGAAACTGCTGCTGTTATATATTTTTTCTCTAAAGCTCTATTAACGAAAATAACCAAGCGCATTTCTAAATAATAGTAGTAATCTCATGCGAGCACCTTCACCAACTCCATAATTACACAAAGTGGCAAGCGAGCAACATTCCCAATCACAGTTAACATACCTACAAACACAAATAGCATCATTAATTATTTTCATGCACCTGTTAATTAAGCGGACACAGGTATAAAAAACCGAGCAAACCGACCAGATTACAGTTATGATAGGTAACTCTCCTCCTCATCGCAGGAGGTGGAGTAAACTAGTCATCATCAGCTTGAAAATAAAGTCAATTGCAATTCCGCTTTGGCTCGCGGAAATAATATGGAGGGAGCTTAGAAAAAATGAACTGTTCTACATTTCTCTCATAAAAAATGTAGAACGTATCCCTCCGCATTCTTAATGTTTGTGGCGTGCCCGAAACAATTTCAATATCCTCTTATCCATTTTCAAGAATTCTTGGGGTCCTCCATCCGTCATCAAGAGCTACTTGAGTTTGTTGTGAGTGCCACACCTTGAGCCAGCTACTTGGACGAGATACCCTGCTGGAAACTGCATGAACTCCCCATCACTTTATATCATCTCATCAGACTTTCAGAAAAAAACATAAAACACAAACAATATCCTTCCTTTCTCAGTTGGCAGCTTAAAAAGAGAGTCAGTGTCATCCCCTACGAAAACCATCTCATCTTTATTGAATACGAATTGGAGGTTATTATGTAAATGTCTTGAGAGAGTTGCAGCTTCACCAGAACATCCGTTTCCCTATCTCATTTAAAAATCTATCACAAAAACGTTTGGCGTGTATGGGAAATATTATTTTTACATTTCTCATCTCTCCTTTCCCCTCCTCCGCTCTGGGATAAACGGGTACTTAAAATGTTTATTTGTTATGCTTTGATGAACTGTGTCTACATTTCCCCCAAGTTGAAGATGACACGACAAACTGTATAGCTTATCATAATGAGTATTTAGTGACTGTCTTCAGCTGCTTCGATATAAACCGCTTCTGGTTATAGAATACTAGTTTACGCCCTCCCACCCTCCACAAGACAACACTCGCCCCATTTCAGATCGCTTTTAATTACTCCTTTTTCGTTTTTCTCACTCCTCTCAGCAGCCTTTTCCTGCCTCGCCTTCCCTTCTTCGAGATAGTTGAAGCGCTTCACATTTTTTTCCACCTTTTTATTGACGACAACAAAAAATGGATCAGCTATCATATCATTTATTATAATTTATTTCCCCCGTCTATCCATCTTTCTCTCTCGGTTTAAATGTGTTTAAATTGGGCTGGGGATAAAAAAATAAAAACACACAATTTTTTAATGTTTATTTAACCACTTGAGCAATTTACGCATCAACTCTCCCCACTCATTACTCCCAGTTGATAATCAGCAGGTGTATGATAATTACCATCATCTTGTGAAAACCGCTTAAACTTTATTAAGGCGATGATGAGCCTTTCTTCAATAACAGAAGCGGTTGATGAGATGCTTATTTTCTTATATATTTTCCTCGCATGCGAGCAAAGAACTCTTGCATGAGCCCTCCCAAAAAGATCGTCCTCCTGTCAACTCTCTTCTTTATAGAAAAATTATGAAAATGATTTGTAAATAGCATCTCATTTCCTTTCCTGGTTTCTAAAATGTTCTTCTCATGCTCGCCGCAAGCATCCACTTATGCGCGTGTCTTTAAAGANGCAAGCATCCACTTATGCGCGTGTCTTTAAAGAACTGCCTTTTCATAAAAAAGTTTTGAAAATAAATTTTCTTGGGCAAATTACCACAGATAGGAGGTCCTAGAAAAGATCCCGCAAAGTAATGTCTTTCTTGTTGGGAGGAGGTGTGTGTGTACCATCAGCTTTAAGTTAGAAACATGCGATATGAGATATTTGTCAATTTCAACCCCACTTCATTACGTATTCATAGCATAACTTTATCCTTTTTTGCTAGTTCTCTAGTCGAGGTTAAAGAAGTTGCTTTTTCTCTCTTAATCATCTCATCTCGAGGGTAAAAGTTTCTTTTTGGAGTGAAGGAATTCTCTTTTTCTCTCTCTCACGAACATGGCCAGTAGCTGTTGTAGTCTAGTCTAAAAATGTAGAACTCTTTTAGTCCTCCCATATTTGGGTTGCATGGCAGGGGTACTTGCAAAATGTCAACCATGTTGGATATTCTCTTAAAAGATATCTCAAATCTTTTAAACTTTGTGGGAAGATGTGTTGGCTGGTGTCAATTGTCAGCGTATAAGATGTTGCAATGTCATAAGTGGCTCTTGAGAGGATTAATGAGAAGAGTTGGAGATAACAGGAGTGGATTTCTTTCAAGGAAAAAATATGCAAAAAAGAAGATAAACGTGACAAACATCCCTAATCATTAATATTTAATATTGCGTCTAAAATCCAAGCCCGGATTTGTACGCGAAAGAGAGATTGACTATTTTGTCCTTCGACTTGACTCATGTATCATGTCTATCGTTTTAAGATGAGATCATTCTCTATTTAGTAAGCTCAAGACAGAATTAAAAAACCAACCCATCCATAATTACTGAGGACATTCGTTTCAAACCTACGCCTTTTCAAACAAGCCCTCAAGCAATTTCTTAATGTCTCTTTCCAATTAATTGGATTACATAATCTTAAATATGAGCTCTGAATCTATTGAATATTTTCAGACACGACACACGCTGGAAATTAATTTTGAATAAACCATCACGTAATTTAATCTCAAAGCTCACGAATACCATAATGCCCCAAGTAAAATGAGGAAGATATTCTTAAACTTATCTCGACTCGATTAAGAAGTAAAAGGATACAGCCTATCTTGAACTCACACGCTTGAATTATTCAATATCATTATCCAAACATTTCATTCAAAGTAATTGAATGAGATTAGAACTTGTTTCAGATTACCTGTATTATTCTTTCGAAATCTCTTAGAGATTAGATTAAACCTCTTTCCATATTTGTAATGGAACCCCTGAGCAGACAGGAAAAGAAGGGCAGGCTTTGAGCACTCAATTCCAGAAGCTATGCATCTCCTGCGGACTCAACAACTTTAATAATTATGCATTGTAAAAGATGAAGTACGTTGCACCGGTTCTCTGATTTACCCATTTCCTCATACCTTTTTATATCTTCTGGAGATTTTATGACACTCCAAAAATATCAGATGAAAACAAAAGCCTCTCAAACAATGTACATTTCAGTAACAATAGGCACACGATGCATTTTACACATACCTTCTCGTGGCCTTCCATTCTTCTCTGAGTGCATCGAGCACAAAAACTGGTGCATTATTGCTACTCTCTTTGTACGCGTATTGTTTTCTCATTTTTCTATACTGACATAGTCACGTGCCCCAAACAATGTCATTCATTCTCTTTCTCTTCGTATAAAAATAATAGTATTTTTCCTCGATTTTTATGAGATAATATGATGATGAGGATGACAGAGATGATACTGAATTAGTCTCTATTTGACAATAGAAATTGTTTTCCCTCAATTGTTCCTTTTTTACGTAACTCTAATATGAATGGGTAGTAAAATCAACTTTTCCTTTCCTCCTTTGTTCCTTTTCGGGGAGGAAAAGCATGGACAGTAAGTAAAAAAAGCTGTATCAATTAAATAAAAATGTCAAACAGTAGCTAGCTCATTATAATGTGGTAAATATTATTATTCCATTGTTTCCCAGAGTGGCCTGGAGTTAACAATTCTGGAGCGGTTGGGGGTGGCAGTAACGGGATAAGATGTTGACTGTTAAAAGATAAAAGTAGACCACACAAGAAAACTGCTACTGTTTGTGAAAAATCTTCAAAGAGTAGAGAAATCTTTTATTTCATTACTTATTTTTCTTATTAACAAAATACTTTAGCTTCTGCCCTAATTATGATTCACCAACTCTGCATTAAGACAATAAAATTAAAAAATTTCACGAGGAAGCCAAGCCACA
>JAHZMU010000726.1:0-10862 GCA_027743725.1 Rambutsinella grinnellia | reverse complement strand
AAATGCACACACCGCTGGCGCCGTAGATGATGAGGGCGAGGAAACCCGCTTTGGCAGCAGTTTGTCGACTTTCTTCAAATCTCCTATTGCTTTCTTCTCTCCGCTGGTCAAACAACTCTTGGTTTTTCTTAACGCGTTCGTCATGCTCTTTTTGCATCTCCTTAACTCTGTCTTCAAACTCTTTGTCAAAAGGTCCCCAACGACCATCTTCGGATGAATCGGTATTGGAACAAACAAACTGGATGGGGATGAGGAGCGTTAGCAAGAGAAAAAGTATGAATTGATCCATTTTTGCATAGATTAAGATGGGATGGACTAGGCATGAGCTAAGCTATGTCTTAACGCTAAAGTAATCGCCTGTTACTCAGAAACTGATTATTTTAACTTGCACTAGAGCTATTTATTTACAAGATACTTCCATAAAAAAAATCTAAACAATATGGGGTTGGGCAAGGACGACTTCTTCTTTTGGGGCTTCTTCTTTAGAAACTGCGGAGGCAATCGGATACTGATTTGTTCCCAGGAAGGCTCCATGAACTTTAAAAAAGAAATCAATCAATAGAAACTCTTCAATTTAATTAATTAATTTAGCATTTACTTGGCTGAGGACCCCTTTTTCCCTTGAGGCAATAGTATATGGCAGACGCAACACAAAGGATGAGGCAGACAACGCACACGATCATGCCGATGAATATAGGTAGACCGAGACCAAAGTATTGCTTTTTTGTATCAAAGTCCTCCACAGCTTTCCCTCCGTCCGCTACTAATTTATCCTTTTCTTTATTCAAGTCCCTTTGTTGTCCATCGTTAGAGTCACCTCCACCTCCATCTCCTTCTTCCCCTTCCCCCTCCACCCATTTCGTGAGAACCGCGAGGGTTAGCGCCAACAAAAGTGTGAAATCCATTTTTCCATACACATCCGCCTCGACACAACTACCATCTCATTTAATTCCAATCTTAATCTCCAGTTAAATCAATCAATTACGTCATAATTGTTACTCGGTTACTTCGCCAAGGTCATATCTCGCCTTGCCCCAACCCTCACGTTTTTCTCTTCCAATTTTTTACCTTTCCAATCACGTCCCATTTTGCATTTTTTTCCTCTTCCAAAAACCCAACCGCGAATTGAATACAAATTCCTCAAACTTAATTAACTTCTTTCTCATTTAGACTTCTTTAATTACCATTCAAAGTCGTAAATCAATCAGAGATGGAAATTCTTTTTTTACTCCCTTCATTATAAAAAGGATGATTTATGGAGTTGTAAAAATAAGGCCATCTCACATCTGCCATTCCTCCAATAATATTCAAGAAATCATTCATGTCACATTTTATTCATACAATCAAGGGAACAATCAACGTTACAACTCTTTTGTGAACAATTTATGAAATATATGGAGTCGATGAGGATAGAATTTGTCAAGTCTTCCTCTCTTAATTCAATACATGACCAAGCAGTGTATTTCCATTCACACTCCCAGATCTTCGGATCAAGGCATTTCACACACATTCTAACCGTACATGGTGGACAATATTCTATAAAAAAATAGTTTAAAAAATATTTAAATCAAGTATTTCGTAAAATTTTTTACCTGCGACTGAAATAGCTACAGAAATTAAGAGAAGCCCAACAAGGAATTTTATTCCAGCCATTTCACACCCGAGTCTGGTCTAAACTAACCCGTATCGTTTTCCACTCTGTTGCCTTTTCTCCCACGACCTTGAAGCTACGTCTCCAGCTCTCCCCTTTTATATCCAGCTTATCTCGTGAGAATATCAGAGTAAAGCGTAAACACATCCATATCACTTTCTGCCTCAGTGCTCAGCATTTTTTTTTTCGCTTCTGAGAACGAGCTCAATTCACTGCTCACTCTGCGAATTATTTTTCATTAAAATATTAAAAAATTTGACACAATTTTTCATCGCTATAAATTCGTATGAGACTTTACCCATCCTGGTTAAATGAGGTCAGGTGATGTTTCGCTATAAAAACTTGTCAAAACTTTTCCCTTTTTAACATCATCACTCATAATCTTTTGTGTCCCTTCAGAAAAAAGTTGGGAGAGATATAGCAGTAATCAGTTGGGACATGACATGGAACTCTACTCATAAAAAAAATCTTGAGCTAAAGCCATATTTCTTCCCCCTTTTAGAGTAAAGTGCAGTATTGATCTAATTGACCTGGAAAGTTTCTAATTTTTTAAGCCCAAAAGCTAAATCAAATTTAGAAAAAAAACCCGGAGCACTCTACCATTCCAGTAATCAAGGCCAATAGCTTTAGGGAAACTGCATAGGATTCTTTTTTCACTAAAATAAATATTCTCTCGACTGGAAGAAGCCATTTCATGACAATTCCAGCTCTCATTATCGCCCTATCGACTTGTCTGCTTTTTATTACGAAAATAATAATTTGGGCACGTGCGCCTGCAAGAAAATGACTCCTTCCATTAATGACTTTTGCTTTGAAGCTCAATTAAAATACTTTCAGTCTTGTTACTTCAGATTTTACTATAAATTATTGAGCTATTTTTATCCTGAAAAAGAGATTGAAAGCTAGACAGCTATTACTTCCTTTCAACTCTAATCCCCAAATATTTATGAGGTAATCTGATTGTGATCTAAAGCTTTTGTCAACCCAATTTCCTATAAAAAATATTCCTAAAAGATCAAAGAGAGGATAAGGAGATGAGGAATTATTGGAAATTATTTAGTCTGGGAAAAATGTCTGAGGCGGACTTATCGTCAGAAGCATTATTGACATAAAAGGATACGTCTACAAATAATATTAATCAGTCTCGCTCCGGAGCTGTCTACGACATTCAGCCTTGAGTCACCCAAGCCGTTTCCAAGTTGGAAATTCCAGAGCAAATTCCTGCTTATGAATAAAATGGGTTTTTAAATATCCTAAAGGACCAACGACCAGCAACGTTGTCATTTTTTATGTCTTTTAATGCAAATTGGCATTAATTTTAGGGCAAAGTGCGATTTTTAGAAGCTAATGTATAATTTTAAGTAATTTATGGAATAAAATGGACCATTTTATGGTTTCGGGTTGCCATTAATTCTGATATTCTTTAAAAAATCTACACACATGCCCCTGTGGGATATGTAACGTGACCGTAATAAAGGTGATGATAACCAGTCGTAAAACAATTCTCTAATAAAACCCCCATTTTGTATTCTATGGACAATTTTTGACCTTTTTAGGTCAATTAAATAGCCCAAAGTTCCAAGGCTTTCTTTGCCCAAACTCCAACCTATTTTTAATTCAACTTAAAACTAACATTACCAAGCGTTAACAAAGTCATCATTACCCATCCATATAAAGATAACCATCAGCATTTATTTCCCCGAGCTCATTTCCTCCCCACCACCCAATTCGATCATTTCGGACCGGAAACAGATATTTCATTCCTATCTTTAAATTCTATCAGCGAAAATTTGTAAAGTGGAAAGAGTAAAATTGATTTTTCCCCTCTCAGCATCTCTCTCCATCCACACACCCCACAGCATCAAAACTTTTGGCTCTTGACTGTATAAAACTCGCATAAAAATAATATTCCAGTTTTGCTCTTCATAATCACATTATTTCCCTTAAAAATGCCTCTCTCCACGCCATCAAAGCTTGCCAACGATTATCCAAAGAGAGAAATATCATTTGCAGCATTTCTCCCTCCAAAAAACTTGAACTCTGTCCAAAAACGGAATAATCAGCTTTTTTAAATAAAAAGCTAAATAATCTCTGAAAGTCTGAATAGAAATGCTCCATTTACTCCTCTTTGTAATTAAGTCAATAAAAATTATTTTTGTAGCCAATTATTTTTCTCTTTTGAAGATTTTTTAATGAGAATGTCATACACAAGCTATAATAGTTTTACAGAGAAAAAATAGAAAAATATTCGCTGGAAAAATGGAAAAATCTTCTCCGAGTAATAAACGGCTGGAACATATGGAGTGTAAAGGCTTTGGGCCCGAGTCCAAGATGCCCACCAATTAAATTGAAATAAAAGCCAATTTTGAGCAAAATAATTCTTCCCGAAAGAAAAACGAAATAGCAACAGAATGAAAAGGGAAATGGCTCGTATGTCAACATGATTTTTTTCTATAGAATAGCATTGTTCCCTTTTCCTCGAAGCTATTGAACTCTGCTATTTCAAGAAAAAAATCAAAATATTTACCACATTTCTTCCAAATCCCTCCATTTCCGGTATCATCATAAACATTTTATGTTTTACGCACGACCATCTCTTGGAGAAAAGGCTTTTATAAAACAAAAGCTTTTTCTAAGCTCTGCGGAGTCATCAGTTATTCCCAAGCACATTTTTTTCATCCCCGAAAGAATACAAGTGACCAGCAAGGAAAGGGCTAGAGAAAGCGTCATCACTCAAAAACACTCCATGTCACATTTCGCTGGCCTTGGAGAGAGAAAGTTATGAAGGGTTTGAAGTGGTCACATGAGTATTGACACGGGTTACAACTCAAAAGGAGGAATGACCCACACGTGCCTCGAGCTAAAAAGAATTGCTCCTAAAATCCTAAACCAACCACGTCTTCAAATCCATTAGCTATTACTTTGCAATTTTTTCCCTTCCAATATCCGATTTCCCGACCCAAATAGCCAGTCCCTTCGGCCCCAGCCATATTACAAGTGATGAAGACTGATCTGTGAAATATTAGGTGAGTAGAACTCTTTAGATATAAAAACATATGTAAAATAATTGCAAGCCAACCAGTGTCAAGATAAGGATCGCATTAGCATTTCCTCCAAAATTGAATCCACCTTCACCCTCGAAGAAAGGAAATGGAAGTTGACTACGCGACTTAGATGGCCCATTTGATAATCAATCCATATTACACGCTATTACCTGTAAATAACAAGCTTATGTTTCTGGACACGCACATTCCCAGATAAGCCTTAGATAAGCCGTCATAAACAGAGAGAAATACCTACTGCCTTAGATATTCCCTTTAAAGAATGCTCAATACCTATTCAATTCCAAAACAACCGCATCCAAAACTAGAAAAAATACTGAGATTTGAGACTACTGCAGTTCTTTTTTCTCTTCAAGCTCGACCAGCTTTAACAGGATTTAGGCTGTGGAACGGAAGCACAAACTTTTTTATTTGCTTTCCCATTCCAACGGCTTTTTTTATACTGATATTTACAACTTTCTCCCAAAGTCCCTTGCTGGTCACTAACTTTCTTTTTAAAAAAGTATCCGTCCTCCCTAATATCTTACATCAAAAAGCTTCACATTTTCACATATCACCTAGACCGGAAGTTGATTTTCCAAATCAAATTTAAACTATCTTTTCCTATTCAAAAGATCATCACATTTCTTTTTTTCTCTCGCATTTCACCGTTTTGTTGACAGGAAGCACTTACCATATTACATTTCGTGTGAGTACGCAACCTACTTACCTAACTTTCACTGAAACAATACGTTCCGAATAAATTGTTTCTCTTTTTAGGTATAAATCAGATGATTTTCTCAGCCATAAGCCATTTACGAAAATTGAATATTTCTTTTCCAGAACAAAAAGAAATTGGCAAAAGCTAAGCAATAATGGATTGGTATAGAATAAAAGGGTTATGTCTTCACCTGTTTTATCCTCATAAAGAATGTCATAAGAGGTCAAGAGGTTACTTCCTGTAATCAAATCAGAGAAAGCATTTACCATTTTTTTGCTTAAACGGAAGCAATTTTTATACGGAACGTTTAAACAAATTTTCTTCCTTAAAAAAGTAGGCCAAAAAGAATTTCGCTTCACACTCTTCTCGAAGAATCCATGTCAATATCCGATCCCTTCCTCATATCCGTTCGATGACCATAAAAACTATTTGGAGAAAGCTGCTGGTATTCTTATCGAAAGTTTTTTGCATATTTTTCTCTCTCCTTAAAAAAAAGAGTATCGAATAAAAGGGAGCGATTTCCAGAGTTGATCAAGCTGTGTGGAGAAAGTGAGCAATATTGTAGGGGAAAGAGAGGTTTACAATACCCATCTATGTTTCAACACTTTAAGAATTGTGGAGGGACTGCGGTAGAGATCTCCGAACTAGAATAAGCGGAGGGGGACGACGAGCTGGAATCAGTCTGCCAAAGCTTGTCCAAGTGGGAACAACGCTCGTCTCTCTCAACCTAAATAGTTTCTCTGAAAAGTGAGCATTTAGTGAATTAAAAGTAAGCATTTTAACAATAATTTTTACTAAAATTCTTTCTTCCCACGCCCAACTCATGTGACTTTATTTTTTTGCTTTTTATTGCCTTTCCCTTTTCCACTTGACTAAACAGATTCTTTCTTTTTCTCTCTGAACGGAAATGTGACCCTTTTTACTTCTGTTCATTCTTCCAAAGATGTTTCGCTCTTTTTATTTGGAATAAAACGCTCTTTTTATCTTTTCCTTTTATTATTTAAGAGAGAAAGTATTGTGAAACGAGATGGATGAGAGGAGAAGGTCTCACACTGTTTATTTTATATGGCCTTGACTCGATAAAAAAAACTTTTAACTGCTCACAATTAACTGCTGATAAGCTGCTTATCAAAAGTATCTTTTACCTCGTCAATCTCTTTTTATTTAATCCGCTTTGAAATAAAATATTTAACAATTTTCTTTTCTCTCTTTTAGAAAAACTTTCTCCAGATGTAAATCATTCGGTGTGAGGGCAATCCATTACTTGGGACAAAACAACAAGTGCCAAATGATAAGAAAGTTTTGCAAGTGCGAATTGTGAATTGAATCGGAATGCAAGACTTGAATTAGTGAAAATGAAGAGGATTGGGATACTCCTGTTCGTCTTTGGATTAGGGATTGTTGCAGGTAAGCCATTTAAAACATCTTCCTCAAGCGACTAATGAACTATACAATTTGTAAAATGTGCGTTCCTCCCACGCACAAACTTTTAGAAAGTTTTAACTTGGTTCTGCTTAAAAATAACCGCATAAATTACAGAGAAAACCGCTGAAATGTTCGTCCATTTTGAGAAATTTTTCACTTAAACTTTTCAGAATTTTCTCTGAGAGCTTTTCACTCTAATTATTCCATTTCCCTCTTGTCTCGAATGAAATGCGACATTTTCTCATATTTTCTTATTGTTATTTTCTCTTCTGTGCCTTTTTGTCTCAAGGACCATTTCCTCCCGCATCAATGGAAATGGTTGTGACCTCAATACGCTCTGCTTCCACTCCCTCTTTATCCATTCCCCGAATAAAAACACATTTAATATAAATAATCGCTTTATAGAATTTCCTCTGGAATTGATTGGAAATGGCTCATTCAACTCTTTCAGGCCATTTTTCATAGAAATATTTACATTTCTTGTCATATGCTATTTACACCTTTTTTCTAAGCTGATTACAATCCCATCAATTATTTACTGAAATGCGTTCGTCAAGAGCCCAATCCCTTCATGGTCCATTTTTCTCGAAGATTGTACGTGACAAAGATTGAGAATTCCTTGTGAATCCTCTTAATTTGTTGCACGTCCTACTCTCCAGACACAACAGCTTCGTCACTGTCTCATCATTAAGCTTAATACTAGGAGAGACTCGGCCCGCATTCCAAATCACTTTTTTCTAGAAGGTGATGGTGGAAATCGGATTTGCTCGAGGAGAAATATTTCTTCCTTCCCATTCTTTAAGGTGAAGAGAAAGTTGTTGAGTTGGGAAATAATTAGGGAAAGTGCCTAGGGCCATGTACAACTTAATTACATAAGAGGATGTGAAGTGAATGGGAAAAACGATTTCTCTCTCTATTCCTCGGCAATTGTGGCTGAAATGGGTTCAATATCCATTCCAAGACTTCCATTTTTATCCAAAATTGCAAAGATTTACATGGAATGGTTCTAGAAAAAAGTAATCTGGATATTCTCGATTTATTTCAAAATAGCCGAGGGTTATGCAGAGATTGGGTTCACCTTTTTTTCGTTTAAAAAATATTTCTCTCTGCCTCGAGGGAGATTGGAGATGTGCCATTGTAGAAATAATCGGGATTATTCTGGGGATCACGCGCATTGCCCAAAGGATTGGGATATTTTGGATTTTTTCTAGAAAAAAAAAATATTCCAACCGCAGACGAGACATAACCTGGGCTTTAGCTCGTGACTAATTCAATCAAAAATATTTAGAAGAGAAATAGCCTTGAATACTTTAACAATTTCCTAAAAATTTAAATACTCTCTTTAAATAATTCTTTAATTCATTTTATTATCTTTTCCTTTGATAAAAAATTCAAAGCGGAGCATTCTCCAGCTTCCTTTTTATCTAAACAAAAGCTTTTAAAAAGCTCTCGCTTCTTTCTCTTCTTTCTCTGCCTCGCAAGGACACTAAAAATTATGCGTTTTTCTCCATAAAAATAAACACGAGACGCAGTTCTCTCTGTCGTCGCTTCTAGAATCTCTTTCATAGCATTATTATCTCGAGAATTTTCTCTAGATGCGAATCATTTACATTTCCCAACAGCTGCGCGATATAAAAAGCTTTAGGAATGGAATAATCCTCTGCTATATTTTTCAGATAAAAGTAATCAGTTTTTAATGAATTTTTCATGTGTTAAAAAGAGGCGTGGGTGTAGCCATCTATAATAGCAAGTGCTAGTTATATTTTTGCGAAGGTCATTTCATGAAATTGGAACTCAAGGCCGGTGATTGGAACCTGTTTTATGACTTATCATTAAAAGCTGCCATTTAAGACGCATCTTCTCGAAAAAGCTTTAAATATTTTTAGTGCGGTTGTGTCTAGCTGAGCTCATTCTCCTGCTGGTTTTCTCCTAATCAAAACTCTGATGACTTTGAACTATCGTGAAGGATTTATAGCACTTTCCCTTTAGTAAACAGTAATTTTCTCTCTGTCAAAACCCTTTCTATTTGAGAATGCAGCTCTGCAATCCATTTCCTTTAACAATAGACAATCAGCTTCTCTTTTTCTCTCCCCCTTCATTACAGAGAAAAGTAATTTTCCTCGAAATCAACCGAGAACCAGTCGCACTCGCACCCAGCCAGTCTCTATAGATAGTCGCAGGCTTTTATTGATCTATTTTTTATACCGGTCCCTACTTTTATGACATGATATGGGAATCTTCTACTCTCACGTGAGTATAAAATATCTAAACAAATTCAGAAATTGAAAACTTTTCCCTCAGAATGATTTCAACCAATTTGTTTCGTATCGATCGGAGCTCACACCGTCAAAGGGTATAAACAAATCAATTTTTTTACCAAAGAACCAACCACTGTCAACCAAAATCGCGTTTGGGGAGATAAAAAATTTTATGATTTGTTGTTTGGAAGGGAAAAGAATAAACAGTGCAATATTCCTAGTGCAGGAACGATATAGATTGTGTCTAAGGTGCTATTAAAATGTTTAAGGTTGCGTCCTTGCGGTCAACTTCTTATCTAAATGCATTCGATTTGAAGTACCTGTCAAGATTTAAATTATTTATTGACTTTCTCCCCGAAAAGTAGAGGAGATTGATGGGCTTGTAATTCCAGAATTTATTCAGAGCCAGCTTGGTCCAGCCGCAGTGCAGAGAGCTAACCAGATGGACAGAAGCAAAAGCTAATATTTTTCTGAATTGATCAATAATTGTATAAAAGGATTGAGATGGGATATGAATTTTGAGTGAAAAAATATGAAAATGTAAAAAAATATGTCACAAAATATTGGACAAATGCTAACCAGATGGGGAGAAGCAAAAGCTAATATTTTTCTGAATTGATCAATAATTGTATAAAAGGATTGAGATGGGATATGAATTTTGAGTGAAAAAATATGAAAATGTAAAAAAAATATGTCACAAAATATTGGACAAATCGCTTAGACTTTTTTCCTGGAAGAACACACGCAATCTAAAAATAGTAAAACTCCCCAATTTTTACTCCAATTACATAGTTTTTTCCTTGAAGGATCGATTGAATTACATAAACGAAATATGTTACCTTTTTATTACCAAACAGGAAGTATTTTTTCCCTAGGAAAAAAGAGTGCGGTTTATTCCTGCTCAGCTTTCCCTTTTTATTATTCAGCAGTAAAAGTTGTAAGCAAACATGGCTCGTAAAAAGTTTTGGATCCTCTCGACTCTTTCTGATAATGCTTGGTTTTTTTAGGGAGGAACCGATTCAATTCTAACGTGTGCAAAACTAATAACCATTTACAGACAAGGTTAATTCTAAGAATAATTATAGTTTTAGGATAAAATGGAGACGTTGGTCTTGAAACGTTGACTTTGAATATTAGAAAGAATTTCAGAGTTTAAAGCTAACGAACTATAAAGTTTTTCTAGGGAAAGCACTGGAGTAGAATAGTTTATGAATTCACTTCCGGTAGAGAAAATCTGACTTGGAAAGAAGCTCGTACTATCAGTTTCGAATGTTTTTTGGGAGGCAATTTGCTTAAAGTAATAAGATGAACCTTTTTGGGTGAAACATAGCGTGACTGTTGTAATAAAAGCTGCTATTTTTAATCTTAGAAAAATATTTCGGAGGAATTTCTACAGAAATGACAAGTGTGAAATGCTTTAGTAAATATTGTTTTGGATTGTCAAGAATCTCGTCAGCTTTCATCTCTCAAAAGCCACAACAAAACGCAACTGCAACCGATCGATAGTTCCTTAGAGAGATAACCGCTTATTTCCAACTTTGAATCCTGTTTTTAAAAAAAGCTTTGAGATTTATAGTGGCACGTGTACCTGACTTTTCCCAACCGGAAGTAGCTCTCTAGACTTTTTTTCAAAGTAAATAGCAAGAGAAACAGAGAAAGAGCTTTTTCCCTCGTGTAAAATTGTAGCTTTGTCTGCGAGAAAGCAGAGGATTTTAGAGCTATTTTTAAATGACTTTATTTTCTCTTTACAAGTCTCTCTCTCAGAG
>JAHZMU010000725.1:0-18241 GCA_027743725.1 Rambutsinella grinnellia | reverse complement strand
GAAGCCCAAGTGAGTGAGTGTTCTTGTTCTCTATTTTATCATTGTAAATTATCAAACAAAGACAGCAATTAAATATACATTATTCACACCATTATACCTAGAAGGAGTGAACCAGCACCTGCCTTCTTTTTCTCCCCTCTTGCCTATTTTTGCCACTTTGCAGTTAGGAATACTGATTAGCTCTCTAGACTTGGCATTTATCATTTGCAATAATGTAATATCGCATCACTGCTCATCCTTCTCTCAACCTGTTCTTACACTCAATGTGCAAAAATAAGCCACAAATCATAATGAAATAACAATGGATGAAACTGTTAAGAGCTTCATTATCATCATAGTCGTCAACCCTTAATTCTTGATTGTTTTACATTACGGTGGGAACTCACAGTACTTGAAATGCCTTTAGCAAATTAGCAACAGCCAAGTGCACACACCGCCACAGAGCATGGCCCCGCTCGTCAATCCTCATGTCCATATAATAATGTAATAAAATGATAAGTGCTATATTTGGTACAATCTTGCTTGTACAACTTGTCAGCGGCAAACCTATAATTTTACTTTGATGATTGATATGTAACGGATATTGTTTCTCTTCAAGTAATCCACATTCTACACAACTGTTCACTTAAAAAATAAAAATTGCTGAGAAGCACAGGCTGAAAAATCCTTTATTGTTTAGGCGCATCATATTTCTCTCTGCGCAATTATGATAAGCTCGAGAACTACTTAAATGTGCAAATGTACAATATAACTGCAGTTTTTTATAGTGTAATTTTTGCTAATCCATTTTTTATTGTGCATGCCATGCACTACTCGCATTCTTCTTATCCAAACATTTCCTGAATGTGTTCATCAGATAAGACAAATGATTGTTAAATGTAAAGAAAAAANGAAGCACAGGCTGAAAAATCCTTTATTGTTTAGGCGCATCATATTTCTCTCTGCGCAATTATGATAAGCTCGAGAACTACTTAAATGTGCAAATGTACAATATAACTGCAGTTTTTTATAGTGTAATTTTTGCTAATCCATTTTTTATTGTGCATGCCATGCACTACTCGCATTCTTCTTATCCAAACATTTCCTGAATGTGTTCATCAGATAAGACAAATGATTGTTAAATGTAAAGAAAAAATTACAAAATAATAATCATCATAAATTCAACTTGTTTGATATGTTAGTTATTATCATTTATTGTTTGAGGTAACGAAAAAATATTTTAGAAGTTGATTTATTGTGGGAGATGGATGGGTGCATCATTATACTACGTTTTAGCTTCTTTGATTGGGTTATTTATGGCATTATGCACTTATAATGATGATTGTTCTCTAGTTATCATCATCAGTGTTAGAAGTAATCAGTGTAATTGAGCTGATTTCATATTGAAAGAAACGGTTTTCGCCTTGGATTCCTTCTTGAGAACGTAGAGATTTTATGAGGTGTATAGTTGGCATAAAATGCTCTTGAAAAAATGGCAGGTTTCTGTTCTCAACTATATAAAGTAATAATTACGCCATTTGCTAACTGATGAACCCTATTTATTCTGTGAATAGTGATGGCACTCCCTACTTGATAATTTATAAGCGTTAATTAATTACCCATCTTGACAGTTTCCGTCTCACTTAATTACTAATTAGACTTGGCGTAATTGTACTTGTCAATCTCTACTTCATTCTTCCCCGTTTCTCTTATCCGTTCTTAAATGCAGATTGAATTCCTCTACGGATGCTCATTTCAGTGTGTAAAAATGCTCTTATTCTTTCAAACAATTTAAGAAGGAAGGAAAGATTTATGTCTAAAATAAGTGCGCAATAAGCCATTCTCTTCTCACCACCAGAAAAAATATTTACGGTTAGATAGGTGCAGGAGTCAACGCTCACGTCGTCCGTTTTCTTTACAATTATACAAACAGTTTCGCTGAAGGGCACATCGGATGCAGCAAATTAAATTACAGAGTTATCCACTTTGCATTCAATGAGGGGTAGAAAATTAATGAAAAACGTTCTTTATGACTTTATTATTGCGCTTAATACCTAATTTTTGTTTTAAAATGCAACCCACATTATCCCTCTGAATGATTTGTCACGTATTATCTCGTCGTAGAAATATCTTCGAGTGAAACGTGTCATGTTCTTAACTGTCAGTCTGTCAAGACACCACCTTTTGTTCAGTCAGTGTCAGATGGGGAGTGAGCACACCTTTTTATTTAGAATGGCTGCAATTAGTCACAAACTACTGTTATTATTGTTTGGCAGGTAAAAAATAAATGCGGTATTGATAAAAATAAAAATGTTCTTGTACGAGAGAGCTATGACATTAAAAATGCATTCTTTTACAAATGCCCTCTCCATTTTCACGATAATTTACACGGATAAGGAATACATAAGGAGTGTAGCTTGTCATACTCTTGATGATTTGTCATGTCGTCCTTTATAAAGTTAACATTGTCTTCAGAAAACCTAGTTTTTCTTGCGTTCCTCCACTATAATTTTTATTGTTTTTAGATATCGTGCTAATTACAAATAATAGATAGAGGCAGGTAGGTAAATACAGTAAAGTAGTAATTATGCCCTAGTTTTAATAGTGTTCGAAGCAATTTTCTTATTCTTGTCATTCGATAAGAAAACAAAGTCATGATTGATAATGATGATAGATGAGGAGAGAAAACATGGGAAAACATGAGATGACAACGATTTATTTATAAGTAAAACGGACACACACAATGAACGTCGATGAGAGTTGATGAGCTCACGAAGTAGATTGCTCGGTCACAAGCTTCTGCCTTGTTATCGTTGCAAGGAATACGTTGGTAATTAATTAGCTAATTAGTATCTGGCCAGAAGAGAAAAATATTGTATCCTGCTGTTTAGAGGATGGAGATAAATCGGGGTTTTATCACATGAAAAATTATTGTCGTTAATCAAACAGGGGCTATTGTTGGAGGTATCCTTTCATGATTAAGATTGTCGTTAAAGAATTGGATTAATGGCGGAGTGTCATCAGTCTAGTAGAAGTTTAGATTGTCTGCGATGATACAGCTTAAAAAGGCGACAACTTTGCAAAAGTTCAAATAATTGTTTAAGCGAATTGTAATAAAATATTCAACTGGAATAGCATAAAAGGATTCTTCGATTAAGAACATAATTCTTCTCGGTCTCAAATCATCGATTTATTTACTGAACATGATTTCCCACTGGACCTTGCTTTGTTGAGCATTTCAAAATATTTTTAGCAATCTGTTCATTTTAAATGCATCACTCATACGCTCTCCATCAAGCTCTTTTTAATTTAATTATTTTTATAGGCAACCAGGAAAAGGTTCTTTGGCTTTATGGATTAAAAAATAGATGATATACAATCGAACATGGCTATTTTTTAAAATTTATTTATGATGTTCGAGCTATGCGTTTTGGATGTTCAACATGAATCAGTTCTGCAAAAAAGCCATAACTTTGTACGTTATGATTATGAAAATAGAGCTACCGGGGATTCCATTACTCATCTTTTAGTAGAGAAAGTAGGATATTATGTAAACTTTAAGCAAATGCTTTAATACCACCACTCCAAGTCCTTTTCATTGAAATTAAACAAAAGTACTTTGCTGTTTGCCGCAAACTTTTCTTGAATTTTAATTTCTCTCTTTTATCATACAATTTGTTCCAATTGGCGGTGCTCAAACAATATAATTTTATAATCTACTTGGTCAAAATTTTCACTTATGCATTAACGCCTTTTACTCCTGAGAACATGAGCAGCCATTGTTCCCATTCCGCTTCGTCTTCGAATGGATCAAGGAGATCAAATAACAACTGCTTGTTTGTATTTCTTGTCGGAGGAGTTAAGTACGTTTTAATTATGATAATAAAACTGGCTAGCCTTTTAGCTTCATTTATTTACTTGACCCGGTTCTCCTCACTGTTGAACTTCATCAAGTACACTCTCTCCACAACTTTTTTCCCGAGTGTGAACTGATAAATTGCCCATTTCATTTAATATGCTTTCAAAACATACAACGCATTTGGCAGGTAAATCGTGAGGAGAAATTTTAAAGCATTTTTAAACCAAGGGAATGTTCATGTTACCTCACATTACACAATTAACAAGGTGGAAAACAGCGCAAGTCTGGTGATATCCTTACAATAACTAATCCATGTCCATCGCACTTCATTTAAGGAAATGCCAATGAGTATTATAAAATAATAATGTAAAAGGAGCAAAGAAAAAATGTGCTTTGAAGGATTAGCTGTGATGAATATGCCTGCTCTTTGCTCACTCCGGAGAGAACACAAGATTCGTTTTAATTTTATTACTCATTTACCATTCTGATAGGTGATGGTATGCATAAAAAAGTAGGATACGTTTTCAGCCACCATTTTCCTCTCTTTTACTCTTTCTCCGCCAAACAGAGAAATAATAAGACACGTAAAAAATAACAAGCATAGCTAATAACAATAAATATGATATCAACTTGAGCCCGATAAGCACAACTTGGGAATACTAAAAGCGCTTATGTAACCGGCTTTCAAGGGGAGAAAATAAGTCTAGTTTTTTATTCACTTTTTATATCGTACAGTAGCAAAATGTTGGAATTAAAAGCTTATCTGATGATGGCGTTGCCACTTTGCTTCAACATTGCTTCTTCACTTCGAAAAAAGAGTTGAAAAGCTCGATAAAATTCCGTTGCGTCATCACATCACCTGCTACTTGACTTTTCGCTTTGTGAAATGGATAAAGACACCCTAAACAATTGGAGCTCTTTTTCGCTTTGCGCTACTACAAATATCTTTTTACAAACATGGTCACCACCAGCAGGACACTTCCATAAACTTGTCAAGATCACCAGATAGTTTTTTTCTTTCATTCTCATTCCATTCAAAGAGTTGAAATGTTTTTATTGTTTTTAAAACAAGTACTCCCGTCCAAATTATTCGCATTCTTTCCCATTTTATTTCCCAATTACTCAAATAGCTATGAAAAAAGGAAAATGGACGCTTCCTTTCTCCTCTCTTCAGAGTGATTAGCCAACCACCGACGGATCAAAATCTAATTACTTGATATAGTTTATGCTTATAAATTCTGCCCACTCAGGTTGAGCTACACTGATGGTATATCCGTTTAAGTATTTCACTTAACAAACTTTTTTCTTAACAGCTTATCAGCTCCCAACCCAGCTCATCATCATTACTCAACCCATTTTATTTTTCCGGTTTCCATCACCTTTTTATCTACTTTTTAAGGAAAATACGTGGTTGTTCCTACAAAATATCTTGTATAGAATCAGCCTTCTAACACGTCTCCTACTTCTTTCATAGATAACGTGGCTGTCCGATTCGAAAAGAAAATTAAAGGATACAGCCGTGAATAAAATGTCAAAAATGTAGATTAAATATACCAATCTCATGGATTAATCTGGAAGTAACTCCCAACAATAAACTATGCTAATCTAGACAAGATGACATTTGAAAAGGAAAAATTAATCTAGTTTATATTACGCCTACTTCATTCGTTTCAAAAACGTTTCCCTAATTATTCCCATATTTACTCATGAAATAATCGCTTATCTTTAAATTTCCTCCCTCCAATTTCACACATCACCTTGTTATAATTCTGACCAACTACCTGCCCCGATCATCCGCTCGTTCTGCGCACACATCTACGATTTTTCCGCTCAACTGTTGGTCATCAAGTCAAATGGTAACAAGAGTGGAGAGCTGTCCATCACTTCCACTTGGCATGAGAAGCTGCCCATTCACAATCTTTTGGGAGCCACTCTCCTCTCTCCTCCTCCTCCTCTTTCCTCCTGTCTGATCAGAATAATCCGTTGTGATATCATCAAAGTAGACAATCATCGTATCATATTATTTCATTTCACTTGCCGCTATCATTTCTATATTCCCCAGTTGGATTACAAGAGTAAGAAAATATTTTTGAACTTTAATATCTCCGTTTTTTCTATCAAGTTATGTATCACTTTTTATTATTATTGGTGAACATCCCATGACAAGCGGAGAGAGAGAGCCTTGTTGTTCATCACAATCATAAATCTTGGTAATTCCGACAGAGGCTGTCAGAACCTCTTTGTTTTACGCATCCGGTGCTGCCAGTACAAAACTAATATGTATCGTCATAACCATCATCAGCATATCAGAAATGGGAGCTAGAAAGGGCAATCGTCATCATCTTGGCCATTGCCATGCCATGTGCATTTTATGCAACTTCAGCCCTTCCAAAAAATACTCCCATTTCATATTTACTTTTATCTCGCTATGCCACTGCATCTTTTTTTATGATGTTTTGCCCAACACATGGCTTTTATTACTGGCGAACCCTAATATATAATATTATAATGACCTGTCCAACTTTCGTCATAACCATCATCAGCATATCAGAAATGGGAGATAGAAAGGGCAATCGTCATCATCTTGGCCATTGCCATGCCATGTGCATTTTATGCAACTTCAGCCCTTCCAAAAAAATTACTCCCATTTCATATTTGCTTTTATCTCGCTATGCCAATGCATCTTTTTTATGATGTTTTGCCCAACACATGGCTTTTATTACTGGCGAACCCTAATATATAATATTATAATGACCTGTCCAACTTAAAAGAGAATATGAAGGAGAGCAATAAAAATGACAAGACAAGGGAAGCGAAGAAGACTTTTTTTCTAACTTTAACTAGTCTAACTATAATATTTGCTCATCCTTCTCCCATTTTATTTCTTATTTACTTTTATACCTTTGTAATTTGAGCTGAGAAGATAAATATTTTTAGTAGATTGCAAATTTCTAAAAAAGAAAGAATGAGAGACCTCACCAGAGGAAAAAGAAAATTTATATTTTCGCAGATAAATTATTGCATAATTTTTTGCAAGCTTTTTTGGAGCTTGTTCCCTGTACGTTTGTAAGTGTATCAGGTATCAATTTAGCATTTTTTATGTAGTGTAATGAAAACGAAGAGGAGAAATGCGATTCGCAGTTTTCTTGCCGGTCGGGTCGGTGAAAAAGTAAAAGAAGTAATAAATCGAAGAGGAGAAATGCGATTCAGTCTTGCCGGTCGGGTCGGTGAAAAAGTAAAAGAAGTAATAAAACTGTACTAGATCTAAAAGTTGTTTTATGTTTGGATTACCCGAAAAAATTGGATTAAAATTATGAGCTTACTACAAGATTATCAAGAGAGAAAAAAGTGGTTGGAGAATTTGTAACTGGAATTTTTAATGGCGAGGTGGGCTTCTCTTTGATAATAATAGATTTTTGATGTCTTGCAAGAAGACTATCAAGGAGATATCACGTCAACTACGAATATTTGTGGTCTTATCAATAAGTTATGCACATGGTGGTACAATTTACAAATGATAAAAGCTCGGGGTGAGAGATTAGAACCGTCACGTGCAAATTTATGTGAAGGTAAAAAGAATTCCATCAGATTAAACTTCCAATGAAGGCTATACTGATAAGCTTTATGGAAGCTGCAAACTTGCAAATAATTTACGAATCATAAGATAGCCACAAGGAATTCCTGAAATCGCGTAATCAATTTCTTGTAGAATTTTTTAAAATAGCTCATGTGATAGTTCAGCAATAAAATAACTTTTAATTATGGCAATGCAAAGAGCATAAAAAGCTTGCATGTGGTTTGATGATTCAGCTGTTGGTTAAGTAGGATGGATGGATAAGCCTGCTTTATCGTGGATGGATGCTAATTTTAAACCCTCATCACATACAATTGAATAATTAGTCGTCTTTATTTATTTTCTTTAGCTAATTAACTCCTCTCTTTTTCCTTCCCTTGTACGTGAACGTTCAAATGACAAGATTCATTTGTTTTAATAACACATTTGAAATAAATGATGAGGTTGATGATAGCAGTGAACTGAAATAAATTTCGTTTTGTGAACTACGCTTCATACAACGTTGCGCATTCGCTTCTCCCAAGAACAGTTTTCATGTACTCTCATGGATGCCTGCACACAAACAGCCCATCAATTTCATTCCAAATGACAAGAACACATTTATTTCTTACAAGAGTAAGCTCTTCTTGTGGGAACTCCACCTCCACCATTACCATTTATCTACAAGTCTTGAAAAGGAGAATATAATTATGCGCAAAAATAAATTTTTATACGTGAAAAAAAGCAACAACATTATTTATCCGTGTACCTTTTGCACTTACCATTAATTATTTGTAATGTTGACACGCAATACCTGAGCGAGTCTGTATTAAGGAAGAATATTAATGACTTTTTATTTCTCTGTCATTTTTTTCTCCCCTTTTAATTGACCTGCTTGAGTGTGATGAGCTTAAATTAGAAGAAAAAAATATTGAAAATAGCGCAGTTGCCTATCAGCTTCTGTCCTTTTCTGTTGACTTGAGTCTCTATATTTCAGCGTGAAGCCAACCTTTTTATATTTGCCATTAGGTTGAAGGATGACGTGACAGGTGTGTTAGTCACTTAATTTAATTTATGATTTAATAGGGATAAAAAAAGCCATTTTACGTTACAGCTTGTCCTCACCTTACCTCGCTGCCTGGGAAAATGCATCTTTTTATTGAGATAAACGGCCAATGCCAATCTGACAATGGGCAAGACGTGACTTAATATAAATTGAAAGGGAGAGAAAGAGACATAATTTGTTCAATCTCCCGTGATTTATTTTATGTAGTCGACTATTTTTATTGCTGATATGACGGTGATGCTCCCTTTCTGCTTTGATCAAAATTTGATTCGTTATATGGCGATACGTTTGAGTGTCACCATCGCCGCCGCCGCTTCACACAATCTCTCTCACATTTACATCCACTCATTATAATATTCTTTCCCAAAAAAGAGAACATTTACATTATGTAATGTATGTCCAAAATAAAAATGGAATAACTCGCAAGAAGAATTATTACCTCCATTTCCAGTTCAGTATTTTCCTGTGCTTACATAACATTTGACTTGAACAAAGCCATTAATTTTCATAAATAATATGATTACATCGGTGATAATTACGACTTCCTCCCAAAAAGAGAACGTTTTGGACAGAAAAGGTCAAACTTGCCAGTTGTGGGTTGAACTCTTACTTCCAAACAAGCATTCGTCACCGTTGATGATAATGATAGTAGACAGGAGACAGGGAGAACGGCAAGCAAGCAGAAAAAATTGGCAGGAGCGATCCTCAGAGGGGGAACGGGATAGATAATCAAGCTGCCAGCTTTGGCAATAATAAAGGGTCATTAATCACACCCAAGTTAATTGTCAAGTGTCACATTTGGGAAATTTTTATCTATATTTTTTTGATACCGAGAAATGATAATGTGTGGGGGCTCCGGGTTGAATATAAAAGGGGAATGACTATGGCATTTTTAATACAATGAAGCCATACTACTGTCTTCCTGTCTGAGTCGAGCACTACCACACAATCAACACTTCATCTAATATAACCCAACCACAAACACCGAACACTGAACACCACAGCCTAAGAACATTTGCAGACTTTACAATCACCGAGACATATGATAGCTCTGCAGGGTCTCCAGAGAGAGGAAGAAAGGAGAAATATATTTTCACTTCCAGTAGCAATGCACTTAATATATGATCAGGAGGTGGTAGCTCTCTCTTAAGCTCATTATTTAGAGGATGAGATGTACAGAATGGGATATTATATTTGCTTTGATTGCCATTCATTATTTATATGGACACATTTATTATCATTATTATTATTTATATTAATGCCCAAGAGTTAAGTGTGTATGTACAAGTTGTGGTTTATAAAGATAGTATTATGGAAATGGGAAATCTCTGGTGAAAATCCGTAATCCCTTTTCTATTGCGTAGAAGTAAATCGTCATAAATGGAGTCGTAGACAATATCATCAGAGTTTATATACCAGATGGATTCATAATAGTCTGAAGGCATATGTGCAATCAAGTAGGGAAAGGAGTTTGTGTGGAACGAATCCATTTCCCATGAAGAAATATAAAAAATGAAAACATAAATAAAAAGTTATTCATATAATTTAAGCCATTTCTCTTCCTAATGCTTTCTCTCTGCTGATTTGAGGATATATTTTTACTGCACGGACCATTTCCTTGTAATCGCCATTTATTTCCCGCATCATTCATCCATAACAGTAATTGCATATTATAAGGAGGGCAGAAGGCATCATTCATTTATATTGAATTCATCCTCACCATACCATTGCCGACAATGTCAGGCGGCACCCTACGAGCAACTTCGTTTATGAATTATCATTTATTACTTTTGGATTATAAATACTTGGAGTTAGCAATTTAATCCTGAAATGGATGGGCGCATTATCAATTCGTTTCGTGTGAACAGCTTATAAATTATATTAAATTCTATTTTAATTCTAAGAGTTTTCCAGACTTGTGTTAAGCGTTGAAGAAAACCGTAAATAATTTGGAAATTAACTTTGGAATTAAAAACTCTACACAAATGATCTCCAGCGTGGCTCCACGAGTTTTAAGAAGTCTTTAATGTATGGGTTTATTATACCTTGTTGGTGTATAGCCTTAAACACAATCCCATATCTTCAAAGATGAGTGACTACCGATGACGATGATGTCATCAATAATGTACTAACAATAGGAAAGTCGAGCTTCATTCAATCAATTTTTTTCCTTTCATTTATCAGCTACCTTTTCAGCATATTGACTCTTCCCATGTATTTCTCCCTTGGCCTTGATCTTTTCATTTTCTTTTATGCATGAGACGATCAATCAATTTGATTAATTAATTTCCTATACAACAGGTAATTTTTCTTCACTTGCATAATCATCCTCGTCATTACAATTGCGCTATCATCATTAGCTGACGTGAAGAAAAATGGGTCTTGTATTCTTTCATTGTTTTTTCCTGGCAGCAGGACACCTCCTTAAAGTATCCCTCATGGTTGATAGCAATATGCTTCCAGCAATTTCATGTCCATACATGAGAGAGCTGTCCCCTCCGGTGATATTTTTTCCTCTCCTTATTTCAGTTACATTTTTCATCCCTCCCATAACATTCTCTGCCAGCTTCCAATGATGGTGATCACCATGAAGCATGAAACATGGTCTATATCCTCACTTCCTCTTCCAATACTCTAGTCATTAATCACTGTTTGAAGTAATTATTAATTTTAACGATGATTTTTCCCGAGATATTTTTTTTCGTGTGCTGAGCAAGTCGCGACTCTGAACGATCTATTTTTTCTTGCAGTTGCGTTCAAGGGAAAAAAGTGAATCTTTATGGATGTGAGAGAGAAGCGTCTGACGGAGAATATTATGAATGATGAAAATAGACGTGGTGATGATGAATGGCCATTATTGAACATACAAGAAGACGTCGACATCCCGTCCTAGTGGATAGCAAAGTAATCTGTTATGTCTGACTAGAGAAGATCTTTGTTGGGCAAAGGCAAAGTCATTAGCGTCAGATTTACTCAAAGAAGAAAAATAAGTTTTTGTGAAAAAAAAGTACTCATGAGCAAGTCATTCTTTATAAATGATCTAGAGTTTGAATTGATACGGGCAACTTTGGTCTCTCCCATCACTTCTCATATTCCACTCTATTTTTCTCATTTTACTTGTGTAAAAATATTTAAACGGGCATCGCAACCAACTCAATCAAAATTTGAAATGATGGAGGAGCCACTCTGATTTAATGTTTTTAGTTGAATGATTAGAAATGAAACGAGCTAAAATGCAAAATGGGTCATTTCTCATTCGTACATGAGCATAGAACATGGGAAAGGTGATGCGATATCAATCCATCAAAATCAGTCATTTATCATGATACGACTGCATTACAACAAGTAATCAGCTTCAACTTCTAATAATTCATAAAAGCACAATTCCTCCATTTCAAAGTAAACAGTTGAAGCTCTCTCAGGTTCAGCTGGCAAACAGTTGAAACTACGTGTGCATCCATTTTTATTTTTTGAAAAAGGAAATCAAGGCAAATCCGTCTACATTTAAGCATATAAGTAAAGGTGATGCGATATCAATCCATCAAAATCAGTCATTTATCATGATACGACTGCATTACAACAAGTAATCAGCTTCAACCTCTAATGATTCATAAAAGCACATTTCCTCCATTTCAAAGTAAATAGTTGAAGTTCTCAGCTGGCAAACAGTTGAAACTACGTGTGCATCCATTTTTATTTTTTGAAAAAGGAAATCAAGGCAAATCCGTCTACATTTAAGCATATAAGAACAAAGACGTGTCTCAATATAAATGAGTGGGGTTCTGACATGAGTTGGGTGAGGAAGGAGTATGTATAAAGAGAAAAATTCCATTTGGGATTAGTTTTGACAGGTGAGATTTTTGATTGATTGCCCTTTTTACGGGGAGAACTGTGGAGAAAAAAGGGGAAGGGAGGACAGGGAGGATGGCAAGGGTATATCACACTCAACTATATATCTACGTCTTAATGGGAAATTGCGATTTTGCCTTCTATCGCCTTCACCTTCCACCACATAATCAGTCTTATTTAATGGAGTTTTTTGTTTTCCTTGGCCTTCCTGAAGTGATGATCATTATTACTTTATAGAAAAATTTTGAGAAGATTTATTAAAGAGGAATAATAGTTTTTGCTATTGAATAGATTTGTATTTGTTTACACATTTACGAAGCCGAAGGAGGGCTTCGGATACGAGCGGAAATACGTAACAAAATCGGATGGATAAATAAGCGAATTACTTGAAAATGGTATAAAGCTCATATAATGTCTGGATGAGGTGTTAGTGTCAATCCAAACTGTATGAGTGGGTGATGGACGATGATACATTAGGAGATTGTAGACAATCCAGCGAGAAATTGGTTTAGTTAGAGGCTTTAGTGATAATCAAAAGGAGCCTATAAGCAATGTAGTAATTTTAGTCTAGTCTTAAAATAGGTCACATCCTAAAGGATCCACATATTGCACATATTTCCATCTTTATTAAATTCCCCGTATGATCATCCATTTTTCTAGTTTTCAGACTTGAGCCATCTCATTGAATTCGCATCATCATCCATATTCCTCTGTTCTCATTGTGAGTTGATGAGCTGCCAGTGTCATTTCTCTGTCTTGAGGCATTGATTGATTTGATAAATGTGGCTTTTTTGCCTGACTGACGATGGATGAGACGCCACATGAGGAGACTTGAGAATGAAGCTATTATATTCACATCTCCTATAAAGTGAGTGCAATAACGCGGCAGTAGTGGATTGATGACTGACACTTCATCCAAAACTTTTAAATCCTTCTATTGTGCTGCAAACTTAACAACAATGGGATACAAGAAGGCTTTCAATTTTCCTATTCATTTCCATTCGCTCCTCATTCAATCTATTTTCCCTTGTTTTGTTTACTTTACTTGCCATCATCATCATCCTGTAGAGGATATGATGATGACTGAAGAAATGATCCATTCCTTCCAAAGTCCATCCATCCACATCACTCACTTGGAATACGTTGTGAAATTTCTCAATCCGTTTTTGTCAGGAGGAAAGTCTCTCTTGTCTATACAGAAAGAGATTTTTCTCCTAATGCCAAGTCATGGCCGGGCAGACCATGAGAAGATGAAGTATGAGTCGGAGTGAAAGAAAGTTGACGTAGGAAGAAAGATGATCTCTGACAGGTTGCCAACTACTGTTTGGAATTTATAATTTCTACACTTTTAGCTCACCCGAAAAACACGCACTCATCTCATTAGTATTCTGAACAATAAAAATTGAATAATTTTCCCCGCCAGTCCGCATTATATGAAAGAATACTAGAATTGTTTGCTAGGTGAGTGATTGATTGATTGATTAAAAGCATTACTCATTCATTTACTGCCTTTACAGAAAAATGCCGAATGGAACAACTTTTTTTTATAGATGGAAAGATATAATTGGATTGTATTCCATTGTCAAACTCTTGTTATTACAACATGTCAATCGAGTCTGGTTGAACGGAAGGAAAAGGTTGGTACATTTTAAGATAATGTCAATTTATGAAATGCGTTACTTTCTTCCATTATGTTTTTCTGTATAATATTTGCTTTATCACGTCTCCTCTCAATTGAGTTTATGATTGAGCCTGGCATCTATCTTTCAGACGCTTTTGTCAGACTGGCAACTGAATTAATGGAAGAGTTGAGAAAATGACAGAAAAATAAATTAAAAGTGCTGCCCATTACCCAATCGAATAATTGTCATATTTCTTAATTAAACTGCTATCGTTTTACCATTTGCTCTTTACGTGTAAATGTTTGTGTAGGGAAATGTGTTCAAAGTAAATGGGTTAAAATTGTATAATTTTTTGACAGGGATAATCTGGTTGATGATGATGCCGGAGAAGTGTGTACTTAAAAGATGACAGAAGAAGGGATAAAGGTAGACAAGCAGACAGTTGAGGATAAATAGATTTTGCACCGACAGAGATGGCTACCATTACACGGATCTAAACAATTTTTTCCCGTCCGACTGATGTGATGTATTGAACTTGGATAGTCACAGGTATATGGAAAGTATGTAATCATTTGTGAAGATGAATACGTACGTGTCGGCTTTGCTTGTAAAATGTGGAGAGAAAAGGTATCCGATGGAAATGGAGAAGATGAAAGGTGCCCAAGTGAACCTTGACGGCCCTTATTCTCTCCTTGTTGTAAATGCCTACTTATTCACAGTCAACTATTTTCCATGCAAGAAAGAGGAGAAGAGCCACACCGCTCTACTCACTCCTACTGCCTGCCGCTCTTGGCTGATGATAATGATGATCTTCTCATGTAGTAATACATTCTGCTCCGTCTTCTCATTTTTCTTATTTGGAGGAGTTCTCTCCGTCTTGATAGTTACTGATGGTGCTGATGGTGGTAGCTCATTTATCATTTGAGAGGATTAGAGGAGCCGGCTGTCAAACCAACAGCCCTGGAAAATGTTGTTCTGACAGCGGCCGATTAGTTGACGGGAATTTATGCCCCTCTCTCATTTTTCCTACATGCACTCCACCACCACCACCACCACCACCCTAACTTCTAAACCTTTATTAGTTGCACAAAAGTCTTATAGATCTATACCTGAACTTGACTAATCCAATTCCTTAAATGCATCTCAAAAGTATGTGCGTTTGTGCGTGTGCAGCGAAAGCTTATATTTCTTACACTGTTTAGTTTAACCTGTTTATTTTGATTTCAAGCTTTATGAAATTTTGCAATTCATTCAGCAGCATCAAGCATTTTTTTCTACATACGCCAACTAATGAGAAAAGTACCTACTATTTAATAATGCAAGCAACATGACATATTTTTTTAAACATCGTCATCATTTCACATCAACAAACGACTTTCACCAAGAACTTTTAATTTGATTACGTGAAATGTATTAATTTCTATTTGAAATGCTTAAAAATTCGAAAAATGCTTAATCAGAAATTACTTGAAGCCCTAACTAGTACACTGTTTAATTTTCTTAAAACATCAGCTAAAATGTTACACTCATTTTCATAACGAATTCCTTTCGGGTTTGCCAAACCCAAGCTCTCCAGATGTCGGCCAAAATTCCCCAAAATTGTAAAGGATAAAAAGATAATTTCACATATTACTACTGCCATTCATCATCAAGATGAATATCATTATTTCCAAACTTTCCACATGTCAAGGATGCAAAGTTGTATGCAACCTGCTAATTTGTGAAAAGCAAACGATGGTGGCCATTCCTCAACTCATTTAATTTTCAGAAAGAATTATCTTAATTATAACGGGTCCTAAAAGGTTATCTCTGTCTCAATTTCTCCTCTAAACGAAATTGCTACATAAAACAGTCATCAACTGAAAAGGGATAGCAGCTGAAGAGGATAATTCCCATTAAATGGGGGTAAATTGACTGTTCCTTGGCACTATTATTGGTTCCAGATGACGATGATCGTTGGCGATCAGGTACAACTACACACTTCATTATCATTCTCTCTCTCAATTCTCATGTGAGCGGTTTCATGTAGGAAAACGGATGCAGGCAAACGGAAGCGCATACAATTTATTTTCTGTGATGAAATGACATAATGTGTAATTGGAATAATCAGGGAGGTAACTACTTAATGATAACCAACCCGCACATATCTTTTTCACAGAAAGATTAAGAAAAAGTTTGAGTCTTTTGGGTCCAATTTTGTGGAAAAAAAGTGTGGCCATGCCATGGTTTACTCACACACTTATCATGTGACGATGATGATATAAGATGGGCCAAGCTATTTTCTAAATTAAACTCTGATAATTGTTTAATGATAAAGTGTGTAGATGGGAATAATAGGAGCAGACATGATCTTTTATGAAGATAGCAACAGGCACCACCACTAATGGAAAGTGAGTGGAAGATAACGAAGAAATTTTGGGATTCATGATTATAAGGTTTGGTTCGTTGTTTGGCTTAAATATAAATAAAGAAACTGAAAATTTTCCTCTAAAATATGATATTTTGGCGTTTCCTTTATTTCATCCTTACTAGTTTACATGATGACGGCTCACCAACTTAAAACCCCAAGTCTGTGGAGTTTGTAGATCTGTTATTAGTTATTATGTTGTAGGCTGGTATGTGAAATGATTATATGGTAAAATGGACAGGGACCTCACCAACGTGCTCATCAACCACTCGGCAAACCCACTAATAATCTTTCAGTTTCCCAGTGAGTCACACGCAGGTACAGAACTTTGTTTCAGGGAAACTACTAAAAATGGGTTGAACTTGAAATGAGAGGATGAACACTGGGGAGCATCTTTCTTAGAACGTTCATGTTTTGAAAAGAGGTAGCTGCAAACTCGTAGATATACAGCAAGATACCTTTAGTAAATGTTATTTATGGATGATCCCTGTAATTTTTTATAAAATTGCTACAAGAGGAAGAAGCAAAAACGCAAAAAATAATAATAATTTTTATTATTGTATATAAAAGTGGGAGAGCTTGCGTGAGGTTCCGTTTTTGTACCTTCAATTGAGCTAATATTTATAATAATGATAATCAACTAGCAAGTCTCTGATTTTTGTGCTAGTCATTCAATTAACTGAATCACTCGGCAAAACATGATCAGAAAGGGAGAACCTGGGGGACCCACCAACAACAACAGGAACTTGTCGACAGCAAAGAAGAAATAGTGGATGGAGACATGCTACATGAAAATAAAATATGATCATTTTGTTCTCCTAAAAGACGTTCTCTTATAATTGGGAATTGGCTTAACCCAACTAATTCAGACAGACTCCTTTTAACTACTGACTCCAGTCTCAAGGAGAAAGATCAGGAGCAATCAGAGAAATATCATAATAATGTTAGTGCCTCGCATTTAATCCTGTTTAGGGATGAGGAGAATGCTCATCATCTCATTACCATCACGCGTTTTATGCCTTAATTTAAGTGAAGTCTTGTGTGTTCATCCTCACTTTTCATTAACTCTGGCTCCAAGTGTTTACCTCAGGAATAATTTATTTATTAGAACATGTCTATCGTTAAATGTTTACAAAGTTTCAATTCTTTTCTATTTTGCCATTATTTTCTAAAGATTTGTTTATCCTTATAGTTTTCTTTATTGAGCAATTTGGGGTTAAACTTCCGTCTGAATGTTTTTGTTTATTTTTATGTTTGGTGGCCTATACTTTTCACCACCACCTTCAGGATGTGGGTGGAAGTGCTCACCTCGATCTATAAGAATGTCACTGTGAGCCTTATGCAAACCACCAGATCGACCTCCATTTGTTTTCTTGCGTGGTGGACATAAACTCTAAAATTACGCGAATAAAAACAATTTTAAGTGATCGAATTTTAAACAATTGATATTAAATGCATATTTGTAAAATTTTAAACACAAATATACTTACATCAATAGCGGTGATAATATCCTTCCACATCTTTTTCTCGGCACCGCAATGATACTCTGTCATTAACCCCTTAGTTTTAAAATAATAGTCGGAATATTCCAATATAATGTCAGTGACTTTGTCAACTGATTCTCTGCCCTCCGGACCAGGATATAGTTCTTTCAAAACCATGTCTAGTTTAAACAACCATATTTGACCGTTCAGAATTAGGTTTAGTTTTTTTGCTAGGCAGTGTTTTTTGCACTGAAATAATTCAATTGATTATGATTAAATTAAACAGTAATAAATTGCAATAATTACCTCTAGAGCAGCCCCTTTGTCCATGTCACAGGAACTCAAATGAGTTTCAAATTTATCTGGGAGCGTCGTCATGTCCTTCGCCACCCATCCTTTCAGGCATGACCAACTCTCGTGGG
>JAHZMU010000724.1:0-10876 GCA_027743725.1 Rambutsinella grinnellia | reverse complement strand
CCCAGTTAGGAAAGTATTGTGGGAATTCCCTCCCTCCAGATATTAGTTCGATGTCACCCGAACTCTGGATTGAGTTCCATTCGGATGGGAATGCAGATGGAAATAAGCGTGGTTTTCAGATCGGTCTTGAAGAAGTTAATCATGCTTGTGGTGGAGTCGTTCACAGGAAGTATGGAAGGCTACAGTCTCCAATGGGAAATGTTAATTCCCGGTACCCCATTAATGTCGAATGTGAATGGATAATCGAGTCCGTTCCGGGTTATATGGTCAACGTTGTCTTTTTTGGGAGGTTTGATATTGAAAACTCAACTAATTGTACGAATGATTATGTCGAGGTAAGAACAACTTCATTACAAGTTGGTCTAGAGAAAGCTTTATCAACTCGTTTAATTCCAGATATTCCAAAAGAATGATCTGAATTGGATATCAAAAGGGAAATATTGTGGGAGACAGTTGCCTGCTGCCATCAACACGACGAGTACATCTGTAAAAGTCCTTTTCAAATCGAACGAAAACCTTGTCGGGGATGGTTTTCAGCTTTATTGGTATTCTCCTTGTGGGGGAGTTTATACGGAACCTGAAGGACTTATTCGGTCTGCTCACTATGACTCGTTTAATCACAGCAGTCATGTTAATCCAGGGAGATTTTGGAGCTGGCAAGGATGGGAGTCGACGTATAGAGTGGCTCAGTGTGATTATATCATTCAGGGACATCCGGATGACTACATTATGATTCAGTTTTTGGATCCGTTTGAAATTGAAGGTGAGATATTTATGAAATGGAGTATTCCCGGAATAAAAAGCAATTTCAAATTCTAGTTCCCAGTCAATATGGAGTATCCACCCAGGATTTAAATGTCGCTTGTCCTCGAGTCAACCTCACCGCTTTGGCAAGGGAATGCTACGAATCGGGAAAAGCAAATGGGATATGTGTGTGGAAGGAATCTTCCAAACGCTTATATTGCAAGGGGGTCTGCAGTCATATCGTATAATTATCAACCAGCTTATGAAAACTATGGGTTTAAGGCTCAATATGGGCGATTTGGTAAGAGAGCTGCAATTTCCTTTACATATTAAAACTCTAATAATTTTCTCTCTTGAAGAATGCGGCGGAAATGTCACAACGGCACGCGCAATACGCTCACCAGGCCACCCATTCACGTCGGATTCGAACATGAATTGCGTTTGGGTTGCAACTGGTCCAAATAACAGGATTGTTCGCTTCAAGTGAGAGAAATGCTTACCCCACCCCATTAATTAATGACATTTCACTTTCATTATTTTAACCCTTTAGATTTTTGTTCTTGGAGTTGGAATTCAATATGGTCTGCGGTTGGGATTCTGTTCGCTTATATGATGGTCCTGTAATCGATGAAACGAAACGGATCGGAACATATTGTGGAAATTTGACTGATGATTACCCCAAGATAAGCTCGAGGTCTAATAGTATGACAATATGGTTCACGACTGATGGCATCATTCAGCACAGGGGATTTGAAGGAGCTATCGAGTTTACTATTGGTAAGTGTGGAATAGAATGGCTTTTAGAAAAGTAGTCTCATGATTTAAATTTCGAATTAAGGTGAGCCACAGGGTTGCGGCGGCACTAAGAATCTTACCAATGGCAATGTCATCTTGAGTAGTATTGATACAAATGGAGATGGAAAATATGACGACAATCTAGACTGTCAATGGCTTCTGGCAGCTGCCGAGTTTAAAGCTATTGAGGTGACCTTTGGCTCGTCGTTTAGTTTGGAAGATTCACAAGGCGGAAATAAAGTAGCGACTGGTCGTTGTCCATTTGACTATGTTGAGGTAAAATTATCTCAAATGCTCCAATCAAAATAAAATAGTTTATTGATTTTAATTTAATTAATTTTAAATCAGATACGCGACGGACCAGGTCCATTTGGCCAACTCCTTGGAAAGTTCTGCGGTTCGTCAGTTCCCCCAATGATTATTTCATCAAGAAATTTCATGTGGATTCGATTTGTCTCGGATGGCTCGGTTAACTTTCCAGGATTTACTTTAACTGCGAGGGATAGAGCGAGTAAGATTATTAGATTTATCACTTTTGTATGAAAAGAATTTGATTGACTCAGTTCATAAAATGCTTCCAGCTCCCTGTGGCCAGCTAGTCTTTAACGCGACAAGCACTATCCAATACTTACAATCTCCAGGCTATCCCTCCAACTATGAGAATAACGTTCGTTGCAGGTGGCGCATAAACGCAGCTCAACAATGGGAGGAAATAGACATAACATTTGTAGACCTTGAAATCGAAGCTGCACCCGATTGTAATAAAGATCGGCTGGAAATAAGAGATGTGTCTAACGCTGTAAGAATTAAAAAAAATTGAATAATGACTTTTACTCAAAAGATTGGATGATATTTTCAGTACACCACACCAGAAGGTATCTCTGGCCCAACCCTATTTGTTGGAAATGGCGTGATTGACTGGAGATTCAATAATTTAAACATGAGCATGGACCAAATCCTACAAGACTATAAGTACTGTGGTAGCCAAACCCCTTCAGACTTCTTTTCCGTGAGCCACTCAACAGACTTAGTTTTCCACACGGATGGCAGTACAACCAAGAAAGGTTTCAAAATTGGGTATAAAACGGCAGGATGCAATCGAACTTATGAGAACCTGCAAGGGCGAATCTTTAGCCCAGAATGGCCCACACATGCCCCCCTCTTTTCCAATTGCTACTTTTCAATCCGGGCTCCAAATGGCAGCTTTATTTCTCTCTACTTCAATAGCTTCTCTTTGGTAGCCAGCTCAGACCAAACAGGTTGCTCGGAAGCGGCCCTCCAGGTAAGATGCTATTAACAATTTCATTTCATACTTTGAATTCAATTTTTTACTGCAGGTCCGCAACAATAGCCCTTCAGGAACGTTGCTTGCTCAGTATTGTGGAACGGCTATTCCTGATCCCGTCTTCTCCACTTCGAACAGTGTCCATCTAAGGTTCTTCTCAAGGATGTTCATTGTTCGAGGATATGACATTACTTATACGGTTACAGATATGGGTATAGTTTTTGGATAAAAAGTTTAAAAAATATGATTGGGAAAGGATTTGTTTCAAGTCTAATTATTTCAAAGGCAGGGGATGTGGTGGGAACGTGTTCCACACCGGTGGCAGCCTAACAAGTCCCATGTACCCTGGTAATTATTCAAAGGATATGGATTGCGTTTGGAGGATCCGTGTACCTGGTGGACTCCGAGTTCAAATACAGTTCACAAGTAAGGGAAACAGAAATTGAAGAAGTTTTGTTTTCTTTAATTAACCTTTTCATTCCAGACTTCAACTTTGGTACGAATTGTCAAACGGATTTCTTTGAGCTCTCTTCAATGGACTCGCATGAAGCTAATGGAACGCCAGTCCTCTTCTCCAGATATTGTCCTGGGGTAAGGCTAAATTTGCGAAGCTTGCCTTAAAGACAGTAGAATTTATATAATTTTCAATTTCCAGGATGTTCCCGGAATATACAATGGGAATACGGATATGGCCATAATCCGTTATAAAACAAGTGTAAACAATACTGGTGTTGGGTGGAGATTAACATTTAAAGGGGTTTATTCTACTAGTGTACCGATAAGCTCGCAAGGGGCCTGAGAATCTTATCTTTTTGCTTTTCATATGCATATTAACATTGCTTCACCTTTTCCTTTTAACCGTTTGGATTTACTAATTTTTATCGACTAACAACAAATAAAACAGTGTTTGAAAAATTATTTGCGTCATAACTGAAATTGAATTAATATCGCATATCATCGTAATCGTACATATATTTAGCTCTATTTGGTGCCGGCACTCCAAACTCATGGCACGATAAAGTCGCGTTTCAGAAACGGTATAAATATGAATAATATTTGATAACATTTCGCTCAATTTCAGCTTTCAGCTTTACATGATGCACATGCCTTTGTTTCCCTGATCTTGCTCTTACGTAACATTCCCCGCTTGTGCATTGCGCATTCATTCCAAGAAATTTCTTTAGAGGGAAGCCCACCGCATTAGATACTATGATATTTCTCTTTCAGCTCATATAGGAAGTCCAAAAGATCATCTGGCATTCTCAGGGTCAACAGTTTCTGCGTTATTCTTTCAATTTCATATCACTTCCGCTGATTTGTAAATATTTACATAAAATATTTGTCCCGATACCATGATCGATAAGCTTGGCTCAATTGAGAATCCAACTTCCTTCAGATTAATAAATAATTTTGTCTGAATTAAAAAGTGTTTTAATCACTGCATAAAACAATGAAGGAGCTAGTGCGCCCCACTTCCGGCTGGTCTTCTAAAATGAGAAGCCGCCTTCAACCAATAATACTCTTAATCATCTTCCTAATCACACTCCAGAGCCTGCAAACATCCTCTGTAAAACTGGAAGATTTATTTGAAGGAGAAAAGGGTGATGATGACATTGTCTTCCTTCCAGACGAAGATGAAAGTGACGAAATAGTTTACACTCCTGAGGAAATTGAGAATATAGTTACTTACGGAGAAGATTGCTCAAGTGAAGGACCCTTTTGTGACGCGAGGCTTCACTTGGCATGCGACAAGGAAGAGGAAATATGTGTCTGTGATGATAAGAATGGATACGTTCACGTTGGCACTCTAAAAAGTCTAATGGACGATGACGATCCAGACTTGTTAGACGAGGATGATTATGAAGAAGAAATTGATCTCGAAGGTATTGTGCCATCTCCAAAGAAAATTTGTATGAAGTCGTCAGTCATCGAACATAAAGTGGATAGGTTGCTGAACATCACAAAGAAAATTAAGGACTTCACAAATATCTTCAGGAAATACAAGAAATATTTGCCGAAGAAGTATCAGGACTTGTTGAAAGAAGAGGTAGAACGGTAGGAATGCAGGAAACCCGAGAAAACGTACCGCAGTTATACCGGAATGAACGAAAGACTGACTTGCAAATATCTAGTCACACAAGTTGTGACTAATTTTAAATCAAATCTTCGCATAATATTATAAGAAAAATAACAAAATGAATAAATATTTCGGTAAAATTATGTAAAAGAAAAAGTAGTAAATTTTGTAGCTTTGTCTGTAGCTTTTTGGTGAAATATTTTATTAAAAAAGTCATTATCACAACTAAATTGTTTTACAATTAATAATACTGAAATAAATAACTCCAGCTTTCTATCTAAAGCTCGGGTAATAAACTTGATCCATTTAAGCCCAAATCTTTTCGCGCAAATATTATATCATTTGCAAGACCCGACGGGTGGATAACTGTTCCTACTTTAATGTACCCTTTGCTCTCCATGAAGTTAAGCAATTTCACCTTCCACATAGGTCCATGCGAGACCTCCACTGNTCCATTTAAGCCCAAATCTTTTCGCGCAAATATTATATCATTTGCAAGACCCGACGGGTGGATAACTGTTCCTACTTTAATGTACCCTTTGCTCTCCATGAAGTTAAGCAATTTCACCTTCCACATAGGTCCATGCGAGACCTCCACTGATAGCGTCTTAAAAATAAGTAATATTTTAGAATGTAATATGAAAAGTTTGATCATGAGATTGTTAAGAGTAATACCTTGATAAGGACCTTATCGAAAGGAATCGATCTCAAAACCTGAAGCTCCCTTCCCACCACATCCAGACTAAAGTAGTCAACCGTCGTGACATTTATGGCGGACAAAAGTGTAAATTACGGTTTGCACTGGATTATTACTACTTTTCTTTTGTTCTCCAACGGATTAGCAGGATCGATAATTTTACTTCGGTGGGATTTTAGAACAAAGCGTGCCTATGAAATTTAAGGTGATTAAGCTTTTAGCTATTAAATCTGCAATTCCATTTCAATTAGTTCATGTTAAATACATGATGCTGATAGTGCTTAACCGCAAGACACGCCTTGGAAGTCCATGCTTTTCTGTGCTTTTTCTTCAACAAATCATAATTGAAAGGGTTGCCTTCAATGAGAAGACCCTGCGTTAGTGGGATTTTAGAACAAAGCGTGCCTATGAAATTAAGAAAGGCAGATTATGCTTTTAGCCATAAAATTTACAATTCCATTTTAATTAGTTCATGTTACATGATGCTGATAGTGCTTAATCGCAAGACACGCTTTGGAAGTCCATGCCTTCCTGTGCTTTTTCTTCAATAAAGCATAATTGAAAGGGTTGCCTTCAATGAGAAGACCCTGCGTGCAATTTAATTATTAAATTAAGCTAATGCTTTTCTACTAATGCAAAAATAATCTTACCTTCCACCCAAGATATCGCTCCAGGTACAAAGTGTTTGAAAGAGCTTCCCCATCAAACGCTCCACATTCTACAAAGAAGCCTCCAGTCATATTTTTCAGTAGTTTTCGAATAAACTGGCTTTGTCCCATGGAAGGGTCTTGATCGGGATTGTCCAAATTATATGCGAGATTTGAAGGCGGTTCAATATAGCCATTATTCAAAACATACTTAACAAAACTTTTCTCATCTTGATCCCACTCTCGTACTTGAGACACAGGCCAACCAAGTGAGGTAGGAACCACACCTGCGTCTATTTAGACACTAATTAAGTCATAGAAATTCCATTTTAGAATATCAATTTGTAAAATGCTCCAAACCATCATAATCGTAAGCGCTTTTCACGCCGTTCTTCACGTCGTTAGAAGTCTCATAATTCAAATATCTATTGAACAGAAATATCAACAGGATTATAATAGTTAAATATTTGCAAAGTGTCCAACTCTGGTTGCGTCGCATCTTTATATTTGATATTTGACTGTCCAGTTCATAAACGATATGAGTCTCATCAAACAACTGAGAATAGCCGGAATAGCTCATTATCAATGGAACGAAAATGAAATAAAAGATCTTCGTAAAAATTAAATAAGTAACATTGGTAGCCCATATCGACGTTACTATCGTCAGTCTACTTTCTCTAAACGCCCCACATTAATATCCAGCCAACTTTCGTTTTTGAAATACCTTCATTCAATTCCAGATGCCAAATCATGATTCTATGCATAAACCTCGCTTTCACGGGGTCAATACCTTCTCCGTCCATTTCCTCATCATCATCCCATTTCTCATATAATAAAACCTGGAATTTCATTGAACAACAGGATCGGCAAGACAAATGATGAGTTGACGCTTTTAAATTATCAGCTCTTTAAAGAAAGCTCTCTCTCCACTTCCTGAACACACCATTTTTATATTTTCTCAGGTGAAATTAGCATGACGATGATTGAACTTCACACATTCTGCTCTTCCTCTTCTTCCATGCTTCCTTCTCTCAACTATTCTCCAAGTGCTCAAACAACCATGCATAATAGAGAGATTTATGTGAGAGAGCACTCCAAAAAGATCATCGACAACCGTTCTATATTACCTCCGTATAATAATAACAAACTTAAATGGAATGTTCATCATTCTCTCCTGCATATCTTAGCCAGTCCCTTTTTACGGTAATCTTTCTTCGAACACCGTCATTATTACAATTCCACAACCACCAAGTCATATCATCAAGTACCGGAGTAGAAAAGGAGGAAGGAATCACAAACGCCAGTGGTTTTGTCGCTGGTGCACAGCAAGCATTCAAGATCACGGAGTACCTGCTGTTCCTTCTGAATTGAAGAGTGGCACGAAATCTGCAATCAGCACAATCATCATCACAAACAACAACAACGAATTGCCGTTGTTGAGCTGCTCATCCTTCTTTAGCGAACTGATAATGAGAGCCAAAAGCATGTAGCCAGTACTCATCTTCTTTTTTTTACTGGTTCATGTCTCCAGAAGGGAAATTACAAGGAGGATTTATTTACTAGCAAAAAAAGTATCAACAGGCCAGGAGAAAACTTCTCACAGGGTGCATTCGAGGTCAAAGCCCTCACAGACACAATTTCACGGTTTCTTACCTGCCCATCATGTTTACATACATGGATATATAAATTACATTACTACATAGATGGGAAGGAGAAAAAAGTCCATTTTAATCTTTTCTCTTTGCAGTTTGCCACTATTTTTTACTGCCAATTCCTGCCAAAAGATTTCTTCAGATAATCCTTCTCTCTCTCTAATAGCTAGGAAGAAAATCGCTGAAACGTATCACATTCCAAAATCCAGCATAATCATCGTAGAAGACAGTCGCTTTTCTCTTCCTACCTGTTTCTCTCTCTGCAAACTGGTGTGGGCTTATTGCCATTATTTCAAACGAATAAAATCATGTGCAGTTACTGAAAAAGCTGGTTTTTCTTCAAATCTTTTGGCTTATAACTGGTCAAATTGCACTGCATGGAGAGAGGGTCCCTGTGTGATTATTTGAGAACAATAATGGAAGTTTCGCTTAATCCCATAAGAACATTTGTGAAGATTTTTACACGATGTCAGGTACGGCTATGGATGATTTGCTTTGAATTGGCGAGAGAGATTCAGGAAAAAAAGAAAGTAACTGTACGTGGAATTATAAGTGCAAAGCAGGAGCAATAAAAAATCTGGTATTTGATGAGAAATCAGAGTTAGCTTGTATCTCACTCGAAAAAAACACGTACGCCTTAACATTTATGATTTGCCATGAGAAAATTCATGAATAAAAGCCGGGAGGAAAGTACCGGAATATTTTGATGGTGACGAGGAGTTTCTTTTCCTTTGGTCAGGAACGTTTTTGACGTCGAGTAAATGGTAACGTAGCTTCGTCACCGTGTCCAAGTCAGAGTTTTATGACGAGGGTATTTTAATTTTTTAATTTGTTACGAAACGTTAACGCTTAAGCTCATCTACAATCCTCGTAAATTCTAACCAGTAAAGTTGAACCTAACTGTGAATCTTTTTTAAATGGAGGAATAATGACCAAGCCAGTTTCATGTGACCCTAATTTGGCCCCTTTTATACGCAGACTATTTTTAAAGCTTGAACCAGTCTATATTATATTTTTAAGTGGTCATCGTAAGTTAAAAATTCAAAGATTTTAAAATTTATATCCGTAATTCATCTCATTTCAAAGTGACCGCCGGAGCATTAAAATTCTCACAGACTTTTTTAAAGGAAGACTTTATCAAATTTGACTTTTACATTTTCATGGAAGACAAGCTCTGAAAGCATAATAATGGCACGACTCGGATTTTTCGCAAAACTTTTGTAGAGCTATACGGTACAACGATTTCGAGTTGACTTGAGGGAACGACATCTTGATCCAGCTCCTCCTATTTTCAAACAGTTTTTTTTGAGAACGTTAAGCGCTAGACATTCTCCAAGCCAAGACTAAATTGCAGAATAAAAACTGTAATAAAAAATAGAAAGGATCATTGTAAGGGCATGGACCCGCAAGAGTTCGATTATGATACGCTATCCTCCTTCTATCTCGTCTTGTAAAAGATCAGACGACAATGACTCCAAAAACGTGTAGAGATGCTGGCAAAAATTTCAGGAAGAGATGCCTTTCTTTTTTCAAACGCCTCTATTTTAAAACGCTAACTGTGCCTTGCCTTATCGTTGCGGGAGAAGGAGGAAGAATGTACATAAATAGTGTGAGCATTGAGCTAGTGAGCATGCTTCTAAGCATGTCTCGTTTTGGATAGTTCATGGACCACTTATGTCCTCAAGCAAGAAAGCAAGTATTTTTGGATGGCTTTTGCAAAACTGAAAAGAATGTTCTCCGTACGGACAAAAAATTAAAAGCATTATCTTCCATCCTGAATGTTTTCCGTGAGAGTTTTTTAATCTAAACGATTATCACAGTTATATCATTTCTCCATCTTAAAATGCACGATATGGTTTGAATTAAAATGACCGATAAGACTCCAATTTGGAGAGTTTTCTCTTTTTTTGAATCATATTTGATGCAATGCTATTTTTTTCCTTTCTTTCACGCTTAGTAATCAACCTAATTCCGAATGTAGAAAGTGGTATTTTTGCACTTGCTTTTTCCTCCATTAAACATTGCCAGTGGGGAATTGATCAGTTAATAAAAATTCAAATTGATTGGGTGGGTACACCATAAAATACTTGGCAATGTTCACAGTATGAGAAATGTTTGAAGGCTGGTTGTGAACTCTCTTGAGTAACATTAATTTCGGTGCTTTCTTCCATCTCACAAAGGCGAGTCTTTTGGACTTTTGATGTGATGATAAAAGTTTTGCTTTGCTACCAGTTTACCTCTGGATAAAAAAATAAAAACCAGAAATGAGAGCAAAGTGGAGAGGGCAGTCATGCAGGATAGAATGAAATGCAAATGTGTAATAGTAAATATATTGCAGTATTCTTGGCACCGGCTCGCAAACACATTAGGTAGGGTAAGGTAAAGGTAAAAGACCTGCTGGACTAGTCAGTCCGCTCGGGAAGGAGTATGACCTCTAAATTATATGCAGCCCCTTTCAAACATATCGTTCACTTGACTTCTGGCTAGTAATAAGTGGGAAATTATAAGCTTAATACCTGTCGGATGATATGTAGGTAAAAATAAAGGGTTTGAACCTTTAGGATTTTTCATACTTTTTAACCTGGAAAGGGAACCTGTTGCTCCGTCAGCTACTGAAACAGGCTTGAGCAAAAAAGAGTTTAAAATAGGATACGACAGAGCAATATTTTAAGTCTATCAATCCTTTTTTCTCTTCAAGAAACTACAAAAGATCCAGCCAGAGAGAAACCCAACCACCCAAAGAAAAATACGAGTTGTATTAACACCATTTAACTCCAAAGTTCAAAAGGATTTTAGCCATGGGTGGTTATCCAAAAGGAGTTTTCAGGTTTTAAAAGGAAGTGTGGTAAATCCGTCTAGTTTTCGACAGGTAAAAATTCTCAACTTCAAACCTAAATGTCAAAATGAGTTCTATCCGTCATGAAACATTACTTTAATTTTATACCTCTATAAACCATCTATACGATCTGGATAGATGCG
>JAHZMU010000723.1:0-11308 GCA_027743725.1 Rambutsinella grinnellia | reverse complement strand
AAAGGAGTCTACCATTCCGTTAATAAAAATTGATCAAGCATGAAATGAAGAGAAGTGATAGAATTATGAAGGATGCAAAAATACGTCAGAAGCCGAGCCAAGGGCTTGGACGAAGTTCAGTACAAGAAGACTATGACATTTCTCTTCAATTCGACATTTGCCATTTGCTTTGGAACAGAGAAAGTTAAGTTTGCTTGTAACTTGCATTAAACTAATAGCTATGTTAAATATTTGAAACATCGTAGACAAGTATTTAAAAGCTGTTATCAACATTCAAGGTTATCATTTTTGCTCTTGCGCATTTATAAATTTCAGAGTGCAATTAAATAATTAGTTACTATTAAAAAGTGACCGGTTAATCAACTTATCTGCGTGTTTTGCAATTTTATTGAGTCATCTTTTATTGACGGTGTTAATAATCATCGGCATAACCCATTTCACCTCAAATCGTTTACGTATTTATGATTCGGATTAGTTTTCCACATGATGTAGATTTTAGCACAGACTTAGCGCACAATCTCTGAATGATTTATAATCTGATCGTGATTATCATCAAAAGTCAATGGACATCGTTATCTGACGTACTGCACAATAAAACAGAGTGAGGGCAATGCTACATAAATAGTTTGTAACTTAAATAAAACTAACAATTGTAAGCGTAATTACTGACTACCAGCATTAGCCAGTCGACCGAAAGATTAGTACTTTGATTTTAATAGCAGCGGATTCAAAAACTTTAGTTAAAACATCAATTAATTAGTTAATTTTTAAAAATTAAATCATGTCGACAAAATCAGATTCTTCTAAATGGTCTGCTGAAGATTGGACTCAAAAGTTTAAAGAAATTCTAATCTTAAATGGAGTCACTGAGAAAGTTTCTAAAGTTCTCGTGGAGGATTCTGGCTTGCGCGGAGAAAATCTAACCAGTCAGCCCCACTACGTTACCATCTACTTTGAAGGAGAGCAGTCAAAACCATTGCATTTGTTTGTCAAAGGTGCCATTTCGAATTCATCACACACCGAAATGGTGGAGGACATGCGATTGTTTAAGAAAGAAAGTGTGTTATTCTTGAGCTATATTCCTGGAATCCGAGAGTTTTGCCAGAAATTGGGGTAACTTAAAATGTAAAAGTAAGTATAAGTCTCAATTAAAACTGGATAACTTAAAATTTTAGGAGAGAGGACTTGCTCGATTTTTACCCAAAGTGCTATTATGCAAACGACCAGATAACAGTTTTCGAGAATTTGGTACTTGCCAGAGGTTATGAATTACTTGACAAAGAGGAGCTGCAAGATTTTGATACAGCAAAGTATTAATTATTAAAGCACATTGCTACTTGACAATTACGGAAATGTAAATATTCAGAAATATTTTAATTTTCAGAATTGCCCTCATAAATCTTGCAAAGCATAATGCCATCTCCTACGCCTTCATCAAGGAGGTTGGTGGTCCCGAAAGATTTTTTCAAATGTTTCCGAATTTGGACTTTGAAACTTATGCACAAAAGTCATCGAAAGCAATGATAGAGCCATGGCTGACTGATGGGATACAAATGAATATTACAATGCTTGAGGTAGATGGAATTTATATTTTAAATTTTTAAGTCGTATAAAAATACGATCACTTTGTTTTTGTAGAAATGTGATAGTAGCATAGTCAAAGATAAGGGACGAAACTATTAAAAAGTTACAAGATCTTTCGCATAATGCATGTGATCTTATTTGGGGACCGTTAAAAATTAACCCCGAGGATGAAAAACTGCTTCTCCTAAACCATGGGTATTTCTGCACAACATTATTCTGAGCTTCTCCTTTTAATTTGCAGAAGTTTCCTAATTATTTTTTATCTTTTATCATTTTGGACAGAGACTTCTGGAACAACAACATGCTCTTTCTAAGGGACAAAGAAACGAATAAGTTAATCCATCAAATCACTGTCGACTTCCAAATCACAAGGTACAGCACTCCATCACCAGACCTCAGTTACTATTTCTACACTAGTTTGAAACCTGACATGCGTCGCAAGCGATTTAAGGATCTACTGACAATTTATTTAAATGCTTTGAAAGAAACGACTCGAGAATTGGGACATGAAATAGAAATTTCATATGAAGTATTGTAGAAAAATATTTTACTTTTTTATCATTAGGGGTCAATATTAATTTGTTATCATTTTTATTTCTCAAAGGACTTATTTGCAGACTTTCGTCGAAAGTTCCAGTTCGGTTTTTGGTTTGGCTTCTTTGCTTCTAACGAGGCTGCATATGCTGTACGGAAATATTTCAACCTGAATGATATTCCGGATATCAGTCAGTATTCAGCATATGTCAACAATTTAATTACTAAATGGCTCCAGGAAAGTCCCGACAGATGTAATAGAATTGGAAAACAGATTGTTGAGTTAATGAAAGAATATGATGACTTGAAAACATAATAATTTTGTCCTGAAGTCTTCAGGCTGAAGATGAAGTGCTTATGAATTTTAGAATCTGCCGTAGCATTAAAAATAAATATTTCTTAAGCAAAAATTTCGGATGAATTATTCTTTTAGTAAATCATCGATTCGGTTCTTTCTATCGTTTTAAAAACATGCTAATAAATTATACTGCAAAAATGCTAAATAACGTTTCTATCTAATTCACTCATTCGCAATTCACAATTCACAATGTTCTTCAAGCCAAGTGCTAAAATCCCAAACCATCTGCATATCACAAATCATATTCACTTGCCGACCACTTGCCAGTAAAATGCATCAGGGTGCGTACAGGCAAATTTTGCTCAATCGAGAAGATCCGATATTGGAAATGTTTATATTTCCTCTTCCAAACTATATACTGTAGCAATTGAAAAGTGAAACTGGCAAATTGCTAAATGACTTGATGCTTTTCTTCCTGTTGAGCTAGCCAGTAACGTTTCCCAAATCAGCTTTGAAGTACACTACGCTTCCTTCCAACAGCATACATACATACTAGCATAATTTGAAATGTGTGAATTCTTGGAGTAGTATAATCTGTTGCGCTAAAAGTTATCAATGGTGCATGATAACTTCCGACTTGACTCACATGAACTCACTTTGGAGTTTGTGGTTTAAGAATAGATCAAGTGAACTTATTTTTTTAAATCAATGACTTGACTTCCTATTTCCACTACAATTTCAGAGTGATAGCGGCTTGCTCTTTTATTTATACAATTTTTATTCTCAAACTCGCTCCATCTATTTCGGTTGATTGTATGTTGGATAGTCAAAATTTCTCTTATGCATTAGATTTTTTCTTCATTTCCCTTTCTACACTTTTTAAAATCTACTGTGATAAAATCTTTAGTGCGACTTGGATAGAATGGAATGGGAGTAGGAATACGAATGCATCTTTATAAAAACGCAAAAGAAGGAAGTGTAGGGTGGAGGCGATAAATATTTTAGTTTTAGTCACTACTTCCTCCATGTAGTTTGTTTATAGTTTGCTCATGTTATATTAAACCATTCATCACTTGATTATTATTGAATTGGATGACTTGTTAGAAAATTCTTTTGTAAATTTATATAAATATTAAGAAATTACTATTCATTTTAAATACGGTAAGAACCAGTTCAATATTTAATTGCACCAATACTATTCAAGAAATAAAGTGTTAATGTCTATTTTAATTGTAGAACGAACCGATACTTCGAATTCGAGGAAAAGAGGTCAACCGGGAAGATGCATGAAGGTGTTGTAGTTTTATTCTATAATTTTTAGATCTACAAATTCTTCCACGAGAGTGCCCTTTGTCAATTCTTCAGAATTTACTAGTTTCCTTTGTGCGAGGTTTGTCTATTTATTGCTCCATGAATGTCAAGTATTTCTTTGTCCAAAGTCAAAATAATTCTATATTTACTGCATACTTTCGCAGAAACTTATTTTGGGACCAACTTCATTTGTTCAGATAACCCTTTGTGATTAACGAGTTCTTGGAAATTGGAATATTAACATAAGGCTGGACTCTCCAACTTCCACGAAACGGTATACCGCAGCAGCTGCGTGGAAATAATCATGGAGTCTCAAAATATCGAACGACGTGACTCGAAAAAGTCAACCAAAAATGGAAGTAGTAGCGTATAACACAGGAGGGGGAAACAAAAGTCAGAATCGTGGGGGCAGTAGTAATAATGGCGGAAAAGCGACAGGAGGTAAATTAAATTGATTTCTCTTTGAAGTTATTTGCTCACCTTGCATAACAAAGCTCAAAGAGAAATAATGAAATATTATATTCTTATCGTTCAGGAGAAAAACAGAGATCATATTCTCAAAAATCTGCGAAACCATATCGCGAAATTTATAAACCGCCAAGTAAGCATTTGTTTTTTCGTTTATGCTAATAATATAAAGATAATGGGTAAAATGATACATTGTTTTCGTAAACATTTAGGTTTACGCAGCACCAAAAATAGAAGTAGTTTCAGTGAGCAGCAGGAAAAAAGTAGGCAGCCTGACGATAAGAGCTCATCCGTAGGAAATCAATCCATTTCCAAAAAAGGCATCTCTAATAACACCCACTATTCCAAACATGCTGGAAATCACAACGAAGGAGGTTCATCTCAACAAAACGGAGGTTTTGGAGATACCAACGGAGACTCTATGCAAAATGGTTACTCCCTGTTCGGAAACAATAACGGAAATGGCTCAAACGAAAGCAACGGAACTGGGTCAGTTCCCTCCAGTCCATTGATCTCTAACAGAATGCAGCAAAACGCATTTAACATTGGACTGGCGAAGAGGATGTTGAATGTGAATGCGAAAGAGTTCCAGTTTCTCCCTCTTCAGCAGCAACATCAACAACAACAAATCTCAAACTTTTTAAGCCAATTTGATCCATCCCTATTTTATAATGGAAATTCGCCCATTCTAGCAAGTACAGGTTGTTATCCGCTGAAGCAATCAAAGTCGTCTGGAAATATGAACTTGTTATTGCAACAACAGCAGCAACAACAAGCCCAGGCTGCTGCACTCCAACAATTACAGCAACAACTGGGGTTTAGTTTCCCCATGCAAACGAATTTCTCTGCACCTTCCGCCGCAGGCAACAATAATGGAAGTAATCAGTTTAATAGACTGAGCCAGTCTAAATCTTAGCGGAAATGTGCCTGGAAGTGGGAACAAGCAAAGGGTAAGATTTGATGACGAGGAACCAGATATTGATGATGCTGATGACTTTGTTGGGGAGCAGTTGGGAAACTATTTGGCATCCCTAAAGCTAAATGGTACTCAATCCAAATTCATTGGAAATGTTTGTTACGCATTAATTACCTTCGCTTATATTTTAATTCGCATAGGTGATGTTAATGGAATATCTTCTGGGGCACACTTCCCTATGGGATATTCGTACCAGCAGCAGCAACAACAACAGCAGCACAAACAAAGTAAGGTTGTCCCACTAAGCCCCCAGCCAGTAATGAAGTCATCACTACAAAAGAGTCGAACCGGATTCTACCTCAACCTTTATGGAAATCAGCAACAACAGCAAATGCAGCAACAAAATTCTCCGACAAAGTCAATTTACGGCTATAGTCCTAACAGTGGAAATAACTTGCATCACGGAGCCAATTACGCCTCGGGTGGTCTTTTCTCCGGTCAACATTCATTCACAGGGACAAACAATGTTGTGAAAAGATCGAGAAGCTTTGGCCCTGGCACTCATCATGTGCCTCGTACATCTGCAACGAACTTGCTAAGCAGTACGTCTCAAGGTCCATCAACTTCCTCCGTTGGTCATTCAGTCTATTCTGATTTTTGCATATCGAAATGGCCAAGGCTTGTACAAGAATTGGTGACAGCTGCTGTTACAGGTAAGAAACTTGGTGTGTGAATTTTCACTTTTTAGAGACTTTGTTGTCCTGTCCATAAGACATTTTAAGTTTGCATCTCGTTATTAATATTATGCCGAATAACTAGAACTTTTTTCTCTATCCACAGGAGTGGATCGAATACCAGCAAGAAATTGGATCGAAATGGTCAACAACATATTTGAAGCCATGCTGTGTGATTACAGATCAACAAAAGGAGATAGACGTTCAAGGTCCATCATCTTCCTCCGTTGGTCATTCAGTCTATTCTGATTTTTGCATATCGAAATGGCCAAGACTTGTACAAGAATTGGTGACAGCTGCTGTTACAGGTAAGAAACTTGGTGTGTGAATTTTCACTTTTTAGGGACTTTGTTGTCCTGTCCATAAGACATTATAAGTTTGCATCTAGTTATAAATATTATGCCGAATGATTGGAACTTTTTTCTCTTCCCAGGAGTGGATCGAATACCAGCAAGAAATTGGATCGAAATGGTCAACAACATATTTGAAGCCATGCTGTGTGATTACAGATCAACAAAAGGAGATAGACGCTTTTCTTCCAATAAATCATTTGGTGGGAGTAAAATGTCAAAAGCTGCCTCTGCTTTGCCTAGCGTAAAAAATGACAGGGATTCTAAAGAAATGTCAACGGCAGCTGGAGAAACTCTTGGAAAAAGCGAGCAGAAGCCTCTGAATTCTGCTTATTCAGCATCCTTCTCGCCACAAAAGGAAAGTAATGATCTAAACTTTTCCCCTGATGTCAATGATAATGAAGATGATGAGGATGAAAAAGCGAGCAGAAGCCTCTGAATTCTGCTTATTCAGCATCCTTCTCGCCACAAAAGGAAAGTAATGATCTAAACTTTTCCCCTGATGTCAATGATAACGAAGATGATGAGGATGACGAAGATGACGATGACGATGATACGGATCTGGCATCAGCCGCTGTGCATATTTTTCTGTACTTTATTCAGGTAAAAAAATTTTATTCGCTTACCGTTTTTACGGTTTCATATTGTAAACCTTTTATTTTAGAGAGAAAAGGACAGAACCGTTATGGAAAGTTTGTTGAACACGTGCTTTGCAAGTTTCCAACGACTATCTTCGATGAGTGTTCCTACCAACTCCTCCGTTCCAGGGAATAAGTCAGGTAAATCTCACCAGCAAAAAATCTTGGCCCAACAAATTGGAAAGCCGTCAGTCCCACGACAATGGAGCAACTTTCTCCGTTTCTTGTCTTCTTTATACTCACAGGTAAATCCACTTTGGAACAGATCGTGAAGAATTTATTAACGCATTGAATTTTTAAAATGTTGTTGAAGCCTCAGGGAGTCAGAAAAATCTTTAATCTTTTTCCTTTCGAAAGGTGAAGTTAATTCGAAGACAAAAACAAAGCCAGCAACAACCTGGGCAGTCGATGGATGAAATGGGCTTTTCCTTGCTAGCTCTACTTTGTGATTCTTGTCTTGCCACTCTTCGCTCACCACAATTTTATACCGCTGAAATGGTAAGCTGGAGTTTTTAATCCTAACACAAATCTAAAATCTTGATACATATTAGCACCAGCCTGACACGTGACACGTTCTTAGTCGTTGTTTTCCTGAATTCCCTGTAAATACTTCATTAATTTCCTTTNCTAACACAAATCTAAAATCTTGATACATATTAGCACCAGCCTGACACGTGACACGTTCTTAGTCGTTGTTTTCCTGAATTCCCTGTAAATACTTCATTAATTTCCTTTCCCTTTCTATTGTCTTTTTTGGCGTCAGCTATCCAGAATTTGGGGTATTGGTGATTGATTAAGAAGTACAATGCATTCGTGCGTATCTATCTGTGATGCTTTCACTTTTTCTTTTGACATTTTGGGTTACTCTGAAATACTTCGTCCTCCGAGAAACTATCCTGTAAAGTTTTCCTATATTAAGCCATAGCAAATACTTGCCTAAGTATTAAGGTAGAAGTCTAATAAATATAATAGAAATATTAGATAAAGAGATTCTCTGCAGTCGTTAAACAACGTGATTCGAATAGTTAAAAGGACATTTGACGTAAGTTGAGTGGGAGTAATTTACAGTAGGTAAGTAGGTTAATACAAGCTTAAAAATAGTTGCAGTATTAAAAACAATATGGAAGGAAGTTTATTTTAGGAATTAATTCGAGAAACCATTCGTTGAGAATCAACTAAATCATGTATCGAACGGCGAATCCATAAACTAATCCTATTGTTACAGGATGTATGGCTTGAAAGCGTCATCAATTCATCATGATTATATAAATAATAGAAAATCACCTCTGCAGCTAAGAATCAGAGGAATCTTTTACTCCCACCTGCAGCATTGGAGAAAGTGGTGAAAGCATGACACTGAGAAGATAAATTACAACTATTTATTTTCTTTTATGACATAAACGATTTAGTAATCGCTCGATTCATTAATTATGTCTTTGCATTTATCAAAAAAATGTTTGTTTGAAACACGTGTATCGAATATTGGAACATTGACCTTGACTTCACTACAATTTAGTGTCGTTCACTACATGATTTTCTTTCAAACTATCATGTTCGTCACAAGAATTGTAGGAAAACTGTCTCATCGATACTAAAAAAAATTCGTTATTTCCCATACGATTTCCTCAGTTTGACATGTTCAAATGGTTTGGCCTTGTCGAGAAACAAGGACATCAACATTGGTATAAGTCGTAAAATTACAATTTTGTTGCTTTCACTTCCAATAAGAGAAAAACCATGTATCCTGTCTCATACTAAAGTTCCCTTCGTTTTTCTTAAAATTATTCTCACCATTCTCTGAATTTGCATGTTTCAGATGGGCTGTCTGTTCACGGTTCTCACCTCAATAGGGCGAGATATGGAGGGCACGTTTCCCCTCAAGATGAAACAACTGCTGGCTGCTGTTCGAGATGCTCTTTTGGGAATTGGTCCGTACCACCAACATCAGCAGCATCATTATACCAACAGCTCTTCAACAGCATCTTCCACCTCCTCAACCAGATCATCCAGCTTGTCACCAATTGTGCAAAAAACGCTAATGCAGCTCATTGAACTTCACGCCGCAAACTGGCAGCTGCCTGCCTCTGCTGTGCGATACTACTATTCCTCTGTGGGTAGTGGGAATAACGGAAAATCTATCATTTCCTCAAGTAGCAATAGTAATAATACTACTTCCTCGTCTCCCGGAAATAGCATAACTCAAAAATCAATTCCTGAGAAGAATGGCAATTCTATGCCAGTTTCAGCTTCTACGTCTCATAGTGCTCTCGCTTCAGTCACTAGCTCATCAATGTCTTCTTCCACCAACCAAATTTGTGGTGAGGAGAAGGATGACAAGAATAAGTGTAAAGACCACGAGGATATTGTAAAATGCAACATCAGGGAAGAGAAAGTTAATGAATGCGAAATACATTCAGGCGAAAATCGTTCATCTGGCGCGGAGCAAAATGAAACAAAAACGGTTTCATAAATTCATTGGCATAATTCATGACCACAACGTCCATGGAATTTGAGGTCAATGGCGAATGATAAACGTAGCTTAAAATTCTAAATAATTTTTAGTCATAATTGCTGCCTCTTCTTAGCGCATAACCCTCATCACAACGTTTGTTAATTTAGAGGAATTTTGCACCTTTAGGCATTTCTTCATATAACCGAGTTCACTTCACTTTCTGTCACCGCATGCAATGGCCTTTCAGTTTTAGCATGGGTTTGGGTGCGTTATGACATAGATAAATTTTTCTAAGGAAAATTAGTCAGAATACCAAACGGATGTCTCTTTAGCCTAGTACTCCATTTGTTTGTTTTGTACGAGTATGTTGTTGTGTAATTTAATGCATTTTTCTTCATTAATCATACATGATAACGAGTAATGTGATACACTTATTCTACTAATTTCTGAGTATACTTTGTGTGCATTTATACCAGCATTGACCAGAGAATTTACTAATCAAGTCTGCGAATGTTATATTTATTGCTAACTAAATTTAATAATGCTTTTCTCTAATTCTAATTTGTTTGATATGTTTCTAAAATAGGTTTAAAAATCTCTAAAAGCAGATATTTAAGGTAAGTCTAATTCTAGGCAAATAACTCAACGCATAAGCACAAAACAAATAGAAATCTTATACAAAAACCTTTTGTCTAGCCACTTGTATTTAAACAAGCAATTTTTCGTCCTCCGTAAAAATAATAATGCTCTTTCTAGTGTAGTGTTGAAGTCTACGAAATGATGGATAGCTTGTGTAGTAAAAGCGAAACAGGAGAGAAATCATGCATATCCAAGATTGTAAATAGTGTGATAATTTTATTAGCATTTTTAAGTTTGCATTATTGCAATTAAATTAGAAAATGTGATATCTTGACACACAGGTTCACTTAAAACATTACATACGAGCGGTCTCAGCAGTAATTTACAAATACGCAATCTAATTTCCCAAAAGTCTAGCTTCTTGACTCTCAGTTAATAACATTCGGCTAGAACAAATCTGGGCATAAGTGTCTATTATAAACAGATTCATTAGCTGTTTTACCAACATCAATTTCAGATGCAATTTCAAATTCGGTATCATGTGCTTCATCGAATTGAAAGTCAGTAAAAGTAGGTGGGAACATGGATGTGCTATACGAATCATCACCGAAATTACTCCTATCGTCAAGCATGGATGAATACCCAGTTGAATTAACGGAACGGTTTTCCATCTCATCGTGTGTCTTTGATTTCTTCTTGAATTGAAAACTTTTACCAGACGATGCAGTGGGAGCGGGAGCGAGTGGTGCTTTGGAAATCTTGGGAGCTGGGTTGACTTTGGCGTTCTTCTTGCCAGACTTGCCTTGCGATTGAGTACTGCGTGGTGGCTTTTTGATCGCTTTTGTAGAGCTTATTTGTTTCATAAAGCTGGTGATTGGAGCTTGACGATCCATTAATCGAATTTTAGCTGGAGGAGCTGTATTGAAGGACAGATAGTCAACAAACGTTCTCATTGTATAATGATTTGTTACAATGTAGGTTACTTACGGACATAACTGGGCGTTGGAGTCATTGGCTCATATGCTCTAATAGATTGGCTAAATTCCGTAGCAGCGGCCAGCAATAGTTCTTCATCGTTGCTACTACTGAAATCATCTCCGAAGCCTTCATTATCAAATGATTTTTGCTGAGTCAGGTTACTCATAGGGTCTTCCCTTTCACTTTGTAAGTTGGCAGAAACCTGGGATTTGAAGCCACCTTTGCTGTTCTCATCTTCCTTTCTCTTTTCAGGTTGGTTTACACTCGCCATCGACTTTTGAAATTCTCTGTTGAAAGGCTGATACTGATACTTCTGATTTGGTACTTGAGTTTTCAGTATACTTTGCGTTTGTGTCTTAATTGCAGCATTGGTATTGTTTCCTTTCTTCCCCAGAGTATCTATCGTATGCTGGACTTTCTGAATTTCATTCTGTAATCTGAATAAAATTTTTGCTTTATTGATTGA